>JAPYYR010000826.1:0-21991 GCA_030523065.1 Aphidius colemani
TGTTTCTTTTAAATTAAAAATTAAATTGAAAATTCTATTTCTTTTTTATTATTCGTGAGAATAAAAAACTAAACAATGCTCCAATATTATTGAACTTAAAGCTGAATTCAATCAATTTTATTTGTAAATTAAACAAGTTTTGTGTGTAAATTAAATTAAACAAAGTTTATTTGTCGTTATCATAAAACTGCGTTTCTAAGGATCCGGCAACTTTTTTTTTATTATACAAATTATCGTTTTAATTTTTTAAAATGATATATACTTTTATAATGTACATTTGATTTTAATTATCAAATTTATTCTTTAGCTAAATTCTGTCAAGTATGGAGACTCTGCTGTTGCTAAAAACAAGGCTACAATTGCCACAGAAAATATGGCAAATATTTTGGCACCATATGCTCAAAGAAGTATAGATGATTATAATGAAAATTTTTGTTCAAGTTCCGGTTGCAAGGAAAGAGGTAATGTTAAATTAAATGAATGAAACGTAAAATAAATTTCTAATCGACTCAAGTTGATCAATCAATTGATATTTAAATTTATTTTTCTTTTAACTTGAAAATAGCTAGAAGCATAAAAGCAAAAATGAATGATAGTGCTGATTATTGTGATGATTTTTATAATTATGTTTGTGGTGGCTTTGTTAATTCAACAATAATACCTGATGACAAGTTTGGCGTGGATATAACTACTCCAATGGGTGACATAGTTATGAAACAACTAAACACAATTATCTCAAGACCCAGTCAGCCAGATGAGCCTGAAATCTTCAAGTTAGCAAAACATATGTACAAAACATGCATGGATACAGATACAATTGAAGAGCAAGGTGTAAAACCACTCTTTGATTATATAGAACAACTTGGTGGCTGGCCTGTTCTCAAAGAAGACAATAAATGGAATGAGACTTTATTTAATTGGAAAGAAAACATTGCTCAGATACTGAAACACAGCAGTTGGTCAATTGATTTTTTTTCATTCGATTTAACAATTGATATGAAAAATAACACTCGTCGAGTCATTGGTTTGAGTGATTATAGGGCAGGACTAGCTCGAAAGGATTTATTAAAAGGTCTAGAAGATAAATCTGTTATGAATTATTTAAGTTACATGGTCAACATGTCTATTGCACTGGGAGCTGAGCAAGAACATGCTAAAAAAGAACTTAAAGAAGCCCTCGAGTTTGAAATAAAATTAACAAATTTAACTCGACCAGTTGAAGACTCTCGTGATCAAGATTTAGCTTACAATCCAATGACTCTTGGTGATTTGGCTAAAAAATATCCTTACTTTGAATGGAAAAAATATTTAAATTATCTACTTTCACCATCAAATATATCAGTCAACGATGACGAATTAATTATTGTCAATAATCCTGATTACTTTGATAAATTAGGTAAATTGATAGATTCAACACCTAAAAAAATTCAAGCCAATTTAGTAATATGGAAAGAAGTTCAAAGTTTGTCTGGATTCTTGAATGAAAATATACGAAAAGTTAATGGAAATTATGCAAAAATTATAGCTGGTATAATAAAAGCTACACCCAGGTGGTTGAAATGTACTCATAGTGTTTCTTCTACTTTTTCAATTGCTACAAATGCATTATATGTTCGTGAATATTTTAAAAAAGAATCCAAAGATAATGTTGCAATTATGGTGAAAAATGTACACAATCAATTTATAAAATTGCTAAATAATACCAGTTGGATGGACGAAGAAACAAGATTAAATGCCATAAATAAAGCTAAAAAAATTAATCAATTTGTTGCTTATCCCGATGAACTTTTAAATAATTCAATAATTAATGATTATTTTAAAGCCTTTGAAGGTTTTGAAATGATTGGTGATAGTTATTTAGAAAGCTCCTTGAATTTAGGTTTTTTTGTATATAAAATTAGGTGGAGTGAATTGAGAAAAAAATATGTTCCAATATGGGATAGTTTCGCATCTGAATCAAGTACCATTAATGCATTTTACAATCCACTGGAAAATTCAATCTGTAAGTTTTATAAATTATATTGTTTTTTTCGAAATTTATATTTAATTAATACTTATTGTTATTATCAGTTCTTCCTGCTGGAATTCTTCAAGGTGAATTTTTTAATAACGCACTTCCAAATTACATGAATTATGGTGCGATTGGAGGAGTTGTTGGACATGAAATAATGCATGCTTTTGATGATGAAGGAAAACAATACGATGCAAATGGAAATTTAATGAATTGGTGGTCGAATTCAACAAATGAACAGTATAAAAAAAAATCTCAGTGTATTATTGATCAATATGGAAATTATACTGTTAAAAAAATTAATACAAATGTAAATTTAATTTTTAATTTTAATATTTGATTGTTGCATTTTTATTTGTTTATTGATGACTTTTTTTTTCTATAATTTTTTGTAGATAAATGGAATCAACACACAAGGAGAAAATATTGCAGATAATGGAGGATTAAAAGCTGCCTATTTGGCTTACAGTGACTGGTCAAATAATAATAAATTGGAAAAAAAATTACCTGGTTTTAATTTCAATCCTAGACAAATGTTTTGGATATCATATGCCAACACATGGTGTTCTAAAACTCGTATTGAAGTTCAAAAGCTTTTATTAACAACTGACCTTCATAGTCCGACAGAATTTCGAGTCAATGGACCTCTATCAAATATACAAGAATTTTCATTAGACTTTGGATGTCCCATAGGCTCCAAAATGAATCCAGAAAAAAAATGTACCATTTGGTAATTATTAACATAATTTTACGTTGTAAAATTAATTATCACTGTAATAAAGTGTTAAAAAATAAAAACAACTATGTGCATTTTCAATTAATTGAATTTAATATTATATAAATATACTGGAAAATAAAAACAATAAATCTATTAAACAATGTATTTTGATTTTTTATTTGAAAATTCCCGCTTTAATTTAAGAATACGACAGTTGCGCAATACACAGTCGTCGCCATTTTTTATTTATTTTTTTTCTCATCCAAGTTTGCGCATCTAGATGTTTAACAAGATCGTGGTTCAAACATCAAGCGAAAACCATTTGGCCTCTTGAGACAGATATAATTTTTATATATTAAAAAAAGATTAAACAAGTTATTCAATAAGCATAATGGCTGGTGGAATAGACTGGGGTAACTGGGGTAGATATCCAAAGGACTATAATCCTTCAGTTCATGGAGCTTTTGATCCAGCAAAATACTACGGAAAAGGTAACTTATTGACAACAAAAATATAACACAAAAATTCTAATTGATTTATTTAACATTTGCTTGTTAAAAAAACAGCTGACACTGCTTTTGGTGATGTCAAAATTGGTGAACTTACCTCATGGATCTCACGTCGTGAAAAAGGACCAGTTAAGCTTGCTCAAATGATTGGCAGAGGTAATTTTAAATACAAACATAATTAATTGTCAAAGTAGCCATTTTGCCAAAATGTGTTGCATAACAACACCATCAAATATTAATCACAAACAACAATAATTATTTAATTAATAAATTTAACATGTTAACATTGTTATTTTATTTTATCTCAGCTTACTGGCGTTGGCAACACAAATATGTTCTTCCAAAAAAAGCTGGAATTGCTCCATTTTTCCAGGTCACCTGTTTGGCAATGATGTTCTTCTATGCCATCAACTATCCTAAACTAAGTAAATTATTTAATTCAATGAATTACTTTTACACTATTAACAACAATAATCTAATTTTAATTGTTATTTTTCTTTCATTCTAGAACATCATGGACACATGAAGTACCATTAAGTCTGGATATATAACCTAATTCATCAACAAAAAAAATAAATAATCTTAAAATAAAAATAATAACATCTGTAGAATCTATCTGGCGTTTTTATGGGAGATGATTTAAACAAATAAAAAAAACTCCTATTAAATAAATAATTGAATAAAACCGTCGTATCAAATAAATACTTGATGGATTAATTTTATTTTACAAAATTCATTTGATAATTAATTGCCAAAGGCAAATAAATTTATCCACAATTTCATATGTACAAAATTATTCTTCCATATTTTTGAATAAATATTGAAATAGTAAACTGTAAATCAGCCCTTATCCTCATATATATTGTTAATAATATTTATTTTTTTATGTATTTTTTTCTATTTATTTTTATTTATTGTTGTTGGCCTTGTGCGTACAATGTCATTGCGCAACAAATGGGCACGAAGTGGTTGATGATTGGTGTATAAAACCTCCACACCTCGTTAAAATCTACCAATCAGCTGAACAACGGGGGACAAAACTCAGCTTCACCACCAATATGGCTGTCAGTATAAATTTGATGCTTGTAACATGCCTTTCTCTCCGAAATATTGGCAAAAACATACGTATTATTGTCTTATTTTGATATTAAATTATGTGATTAATTATTGTTTAATTAATTGGGAAACAGCTATGAGGGTTGGTTGAATTATCAAAAAAAAAATAAATAAAACAATCAACAACAACAACAACAACAATACTGCACAGGTGGGTTTTTATTATATGTATTAAAAAAAAAAAATATATAAATATTATCTGTTGTCATTTTTTAACTCCCTCTTTCTCAAATGACTGCATTCTTTTCCCTTGACCCAGACAACCAAGCCTGAACATATCCCAGCTTTATTCATCATCATATTGTCCAATTAATTTTATTATTTATCAATCAATCATCAATAATATGAGCTATTTTATTATTTATTTTTTTTACTCATTTTTACACAATAAATTATATATTTTTTTTTTCTTACTCTAAATATGCAATTGTATGAAGTATGCATTTTTAAAAACCAGTTTATACAATTCGATATATCTTTCTCTTTACAAACTTATAATAAAAAAAAAAAAATTCGTCATCATTAAAATTCATTACTCTTTTTTATAACATATATATTACTTTTAACTATTTATTTTTTTCATTTTCAGATATTATCAAATAAAGATAAAACAATTTAATAAATATTAAATTTTTAAAATGGCTTCAAGGTAAATATTATTATTAAAAAATATACAAATTGTTGATAAATTTTTGTGTTAATTTGTTATGTTTTAATTATTAGATTGGATCGGTTATTTATTCTTTTGGAAACTGGTACAAATCCAGTTACAAAACGAGCTGCTGCTCAACAATTAGGTGAAGCACAACGTTTACATCCTCATGAACTTCATCATTTACTTGGTCGTGTATCTGTGTTACTTAAATCACCACAATGGGATACACGAGTATCAGCAGCACATGCTGTTAAAGCAATACTATCACAAGTTCCGATATGGAATCCAGAGCCAATTGAAGAAAGTACAAATGATAATGATGACAATAATCCAAATGATAATAAAAAAAATTATTTAACATTAGAAAATTTTGATATGAGTAAAATATTATCAAAAAGTAATCATTTAACTGGATCTGAAGGAACAGAATATGATCTTGTTATTGCTGATGGTGATATTAATCCAATGAATAGCAATAGTGATAAAATATTGGCAACAAAATTAGGTATTGATCCAAAATTAATAGATACATCAGAATTATTTACTGTTGATGATTTAACACTACCAGTACAACAAACATCAACAACAAATCGTGTATCAATTAATGAAACATTGGAACAATCAGAAAGTGGTTTATCAAGACGTGAAATGAATCGTGCAAAACGTAAAGCACGTCAATCATTATCAAAACAAAAATCACGTGAACCAGATGATCAACAACAACAACAACAACAACAACAAATTGATCAAAATATTAATAATGATTCGCCATATAAAAAAATAAAAACTGACAATAATGATGATTGTGATAAAATTGGTAACATTGAATTATCATCATTACCACCACCAATATCTGATGGCATTAAAAATATTGATTTAAATATATCAAATGGTGCTGTGCCAGATGGTACTGGTTCATGGCCAGAGACAACAACAGTATGGCCACTTGAGACATTTAGCGAAAGTCTTTGTCAAGACTTATTTAGTCAAAAATGGGAAGTACGCCATGGTGCAGCAACAGCACTACGTGAACTTGTTAATATACATGGTAAAGGTGCTGGTAAAAAAAAAAATCAAACTAAAAAACAAATGGATGATAATCATCGTAAATGGATTGTTGATGCATCATTAAGACTATTATGTGTACTTGGTCTTGATAGATTTGGTGATTTTGTATCTGATCAAGTTGTTGCACCAGTACGTGAAACATGTGCCCAGGCACTTGGTTCACTTGTATTATTAATGCCATCTGATGAGGGTGAAGGTGTATTGGGTATTTTAAAAGTTATGTTAACGTTATTAGAACACAATGATTGGGAAGCACGACATGGCTCATTATTAGCATTAAAATATTTACTTGCTGTTAGAGATGATTTATTAAATATATTATTACCACAAGCATTTGAAGCAGCAATGAAAGGTCTTGCTGATTCAGTTGATGACGTTGGTGCGGCTGCTGCAAGTGCATTAATTCCAGTTGCATCACATTTACCAAAATTATTAAAACCACAACAATTACAAACTATTGTAACAAGATTATGGGAGTTACTAAAAGAACAAGATGATTTAGCTGCTGCATGTAATAGTTTTATGGGCTTATTGGCATCAATATTATCATTATCAGAATCAAGAAAATGTTTACCACCACAACCATTGTCACAAGTTTTACCACGTTTATGGCCATTTTTAGGACATTCAAGTTCATCTGTTCGCAAAGCAACATTACAAACACTTGAAACATTGACTGGTGAAGATAGTGATAGTGAAATATTAAATCCAAAAGAACGTTGGGGTGACGATGGTAGTATTATATTACAAGAAGCATTACGTCATGTATTTCAACGTATATTAATTGAACATGTTGATAAAATACAAGCTATTGCGGAAAAAGTATGGGAAAATCTTGTAACACATAGTGATCTTGAACTATTACTTCATGCAGCATGTCCACTTGTAAGTACATGGCTTTGTTTAGCAATGCAACCAGATAATGCACCATTTAATCCAGCTCAATTGTATAATGTTGGTAATATAAGTACAACAACAACAACAACAAATAGTCCATTAAAAACGACAACAACAACACCTGTTAAAATAATAAATGGACAAGCTGATGGACAATCTGATTCTGGTAGTTCATCAGTGTCATTGAGTGGTAAATCAACATCTGAACTTAAAGTGTATATTGGTGGCATTGAAACAGTACCACAAAATATACGTTTATCAAATACAATAAGAGCCAGAATAATGGCTGGCAGAATGTTAGGTTTATTATCACGTTATGTTGTTAAACCAGCACCAGGTGTTATTTATACAACAGATATACCGTCACCAGGTTTATGTTATGCACGTGTTTTACTAGCACATCTTGCATCACGTTCATCATTACAAAGAACAGTTGTTGGTATAACAATTGCACATTGGGCATATCTTGATCATCCAAATCCACCACAAATACCCGATATATTACGTGATAAATTATTGTCATGTTTAAATGAATGTGTTTATTATGATGAAATTGCAAATACATATACACGTTTATTACATGAAAGTAAAGATTATATTGCAACATTAAAACATTATAAATTAGCATTACCAATTGATACTGATAAAACAAATGGTATATTGACATTAGAACAAATTTCAAATTTAGCAAGTATAACAATAACAGGTATGCAATCATATCAAGTGACAATGACACCAGCAGGAACACAACAAACAGTAGTACTTGGGCCAAATAAATTAAAGCCAAAATTATTACAATCGTTGGAGGAACGTAGAAAAGCACTTGAAATTGGTGCAAATACAACATCACAACAACAACAAAAATTAAATATAATGTCAATGGCTGCATTAGCTGGTGCAGCAACAATGTTACACTGTTTACCAGAACCACCAAGACCACTTAATCCATTAGTTAAACCACTTATGGAAGCAATCAAACGTGAAGATGATGAAAATTTACAAAAATTAGCATCTTTACATTTATCACATTTAATTAATTTATGTACTGATAGAATACCATCACCAAATAATAAAATAATAACAAATTTATGTACATTTTTATGTTCTGATATTGAATTTACACCGCGTGTTTGTGATAATGATATTGATCCATTTGATGGTATATTAACATTAACAAGTCGTCAAAGAAATGCTGAAAGAACAGCATATCGTGGTAATGGTAATAATGGCAATAGTAGTGGACGTGGTCCTGGTAGACCACCAGCAACTGAAATACCACTCGAAGAATTACTCGCATATGAAGAACCAGAAGCTAAAGCATCAAGAACGCGAAGACGTGGTGCAACATATGCATTAAAATTAATAACAAAATTAATTGGTTCAAATATACCAGATAAGTTACCCTCATTATGGAATATTATTATTAAAAATAATGATAATAATGATGATGACGATGATATTGAAAAAATTAATAATTTAATATTTGGCTTACAAGTATTTGAAATAATATCACCAAATTTAGATGAAAATTTATTATTACCATTACTTGATTGTTTACCAAATTTATGTAAATTATTATCACATAAATATAAAGCTGTTAGACACATGGCATCAAGATGTATATCAACATTAGCTGTATTAAATACAAGTGTAACAATGGACTATGTTGTCAAGCTTATATCACCATATTTAGAATCAAATATTAATGATAAAATTAATAACAATAACAATAATAATAATAATGATAACAATAATAGTAATAATAATTTAAATATTAATTTACCAAATTTACATGATGTATGTCGTCAAGGTGCTGCTGAAGCACTGACATGTATCGTTGAATCACTTGGTGTTAATGTTGTACCATATGCTGTGTTATTTATGGTACCTTTATTAGGTAGAATGTCTGATCAAAATCAATCAGTTAGACTTGCATGTAATGCAACATTTGCAACATTAGTTCAGCTATTACCATTGGATTCTGGCTCATTAAATGATCCACCAAATCTCGTTAAAGAAAAAACACAAGAAAGAAAATTTTTAGAACAATTATTAAATCCAAAAAGTATACCAGATACAAAATTAACAATAAATGTTGATGCTGAGTTACGTTCATATCAACAACAAGGTTTAAATTGGTTAGATTTTTTAAATCGTTATAGATTACATGGTATATTATGTGACGATATGGGTCTTGGTAAAACATTACAAACATTATGTATTATTGGACTTGATCATAATAGAAATATTAATTCACCACCAAGTATTGTACTGTGTCCACCAACATTAACTGGTCATTGGGTATATGAAGCTGAAAAATTTATGAAAAAAAATGATTTATCTGTTATACAATATGTTGGTATACCACCAGAACGTGAAAAATTACGTTTACGTTTAAAAAATTATAAATTAGTTGTTGCTAGTTATGATATTGTTAGAAAAGATATTGAATTTTTTGAATCATTACAATGGAATTATTGTGTACTTGATGAAGGACATATTATTAAAAATGGCAAAACAAAATCAGCAAAAGCTGTTAAAAGAATACGTTCATATCATCGGCTAATATTATCTGGTACACCAGTACAAAATGACGTATTAGAATTATGGTCGTTATTTGATTTTTTAATGCCTGGTTTTTTAGGTAGTGAAAAACAATTTGCTGCTAAATATTCACGTCCAATAATTGCATGTAGAGAACCAAAAGCTGGTAAAAAAGAACAAGAAGCTGGTGCACTTGCTATGGAATCATTGCATCGTCAAGTATTACCATTTTTGTTACGTAGAAATAAAGAAGATGTTATTAAAGATTTACCACCAAAAATAACACAAGATTACTATTGTGATTTATCACCATTACAAAAAATATTATATGAAGATTTCCGTGTACGTCATTCATCAACATTATCAACAACAGATTCAACAGCATCCACATCGTCATCAACAACAGCAACAACAACAACAACAGCAACATCAAATGATTCACAAAAAGGACATGTATTTGAGGCACTAAGATATTTAAGAAATGTTTGTAATCATCCAAAGCTAGTATTGGGAATAAAACATCCATTGTATAATATTATAAATGAACAACTATCATCACAACAAACAACACTTGGCGATATTGAACATGGTGCGAAATTACCAGCTCTAAAACAATTATTACTTGATTGTGGTATTGGTTTGAAAAATGAAAAACTATTAAACGAAGGACAACAACAACAACAACAAAGTGAACAACAATTAGTTAGTCAACATCGTGCATTGATATTTTGTCAATTAAAAACAATGCTTGATATTGTTGAAAAAGATTTATTAGCTATACATCTACCATCAGTAACATATTTACGTCTTGATGGTTCAATACCAGCACAATTACGTCATTCTGTTGTTACTAGATTTAATTCTGATCCATCAATTGACGTATTATTATTAACAACACAAGTTGGTGGCTTAGGGTTAAACTTAACTGGTGCTGATACTGTTATATTTGTTGAGCATGATTGGAATCCGATGAAAGATTTACAAGCCATGGACAGAGCACATAGAATTGGACAGAAAAAAGTTGTTAATGTTTATCGACTTATAACAAGATCAACTGTTGAAGAAAAAATTATGGGCTTACAAAAATTCAAATTACGTACAGCTAAAACTATTATTACAACTGATAATGCATCATTAGAAACAATGGGAACTGATCAGGTAATTTTATTTATTTTATTTATTATTTTAAACAACATTGTTGCTTTTTTTTTTTAGAAAAACAAATGTCAATTATTATTAACAGCTATTAAAGATTAAATTGCTAATTTCAAAAATATAATTATTTTAACAATTTAACGGTCAATAATTACCATTAAAAAAAATAATTATTTTTAGAAACTTTGATGAAAGTTTAGAAATGTTTTTATTTATTATAAATAAATTTTTTTTTATATTTTTTAGTTGCTTGATCTATTTTCTCTTGACAATGGAAAAGATAAAAAAACAGATGAATCTACGAGCCAGCAATCATCATCAAATTCAATGCTTGGTTTAAGCAAAACTGTGATGGATATTCTTCCAGAACTTTGGGAACAACAACAATATGACGATGAATTTGACATTAATTCCTTTTTGACAAATCTCAAAGGTACCAATGTATAAATTGGTATCTAAAATTAGATATTTAAAAATTACCAAGTAAGAAATTATTATTTTTAAACATTAAAACACTTTAAAGACAAGTTATAATTTGTACAGCTGACTGAACAATACAGCTGCCAATATTTAAATATAAATATAAAAAAATTTAGTAATAAATATAAAACAATTATTTTCTTTTTACTAAAATTTTCTTTTTATTTATAAAATGTCAAATAAAATCAAATGAATAATATAAATTTTAAATATTTCATTTTTGTCAAAATGTAAAATTTAAATATAGCTGGTTATCATTGGTAACTGTCACCATTTTGTAAAATTAATAATAAAAACAAAAAAGTACAAATAATAATTGCCAATTTGTTAATTTAAAATAAATTTATAATTTAGATTTATATTGTGGATCAATATTTCCAGCAGCAAATACATTATGCGGATCAAGATGTTGTTTAGTTGCTCTGTATAATGATAGACCAGCATTACCAACAGATTCAGTATAATATTTAGCTCTCATTTTACCAACACCATGATGATGTGATATTGATCCACCACTAGCAATAATTTCTGATCTAGCATTTTCTTCGATATGTTCATAAATATCAACTGGTTTAATTAAATTTCTATAATTAAATGCAAGATAAAAGTAAATACAACAACCAGCATCATATGTTTGTGTAACACGACATGATATTAAATAATGTTTAATGCCATATAGCTGACAGTCATTTTTAACTCTTGATTTAACATTACGACATAATGATTTAGCTCTACTCCATGGTACTGATGTTTCAAATGATTCAGATAATACATTATACTCAAGACCAAGATCACGTATATATGCAATAACAAACGTTAATATATATCCTCTTTCACCATTTGTTTCACCAGCAGCCATACCACCATACTCATTTGCAATTTCATATATTTTTTTTTCTTGTGCTGCTACTTGTTTTGAATCATGTCCTTCAAATAATAATGTTGCAACACATATTTCATCCCAATTAAAACATTTAATTTTAGTAACATATGTATGTTTTATTAATTGATATAATTTATCACCCCAGCCATTGATTGGTCTCAATGATTGACCAAATTTAAATTGTTCATTATCCATTAAACGTATACTTGATGGTTGACAACGTTGTTTAGCAACTTCACGCATTGCATCAACACCATTTGTAAAATTTGGAAATACAATACTTCCGTATTTTATTATTTTTGGTAAAGGACGTATTTTTAAAACAACTTCAGTAACAACACCAAGTGTTCCCTCACTACCAAGTATAATATGATCAAAATCTGGACCACTTGATATACGTGGTACTTGTGCACAACGTGTTAATGTCAATGATTTATCATCATTTATATTACCAGTTACCATCTTAACACGTACAACTAAATCTTCAATGTTACCATATGTATTTTTTTTCATTCCACTTGCACGTGTTGCTACCCAACCACCCAAACTATAAAAATTAAATATTATATTATTATTAATAAATTGATTGATTGGCTGGTTGCTTTTTTTTACCTTGAAAATTCATAGGAATCTGGCTCATGTCCTGATGTTAAACCTTGTATTCTCAATTCTCGTTCTAAATCTTGTCCAATAATACCAGATTCACAGCATGCAACTAAATTATCCCGATCAATCCATAATATTCTATTCATTTGTGATGTATCAAGTGATAAAATTGTTCTTGTTTCACTTGGTGGACATGATGCAGCACCACTTACACTGGTACCACCACCAAATGGTATACAAACAACATTAAATTTGATACACAGTTTTATGATATTTTCTACATCATCATGACACTCTGCAATGACAAAATAACATGTATATAAAAATTAAATATAATATATTTCATTAAAAGTTTCATAAATTATTTAAATTAATTTACAACAATAAATCAAGACCAAGTACTACTTTAAAAAAATGACAATTATGTCATGAAAAACATTGCAATAACCTTGAGAAAATTAATATTTTTAAAAATTCTGACTTTTGGATTATGTACCTACTAAAATTCATTCATTTAAAATAAATATACATTAAATAAACATGAAATATTTATGAGCTACAAGTATAATGATGAAAGAAAAATAATAAAAAAAAATAAATAAATTTCTAAGAAAAAAAAAAATCTTACGTAAAATGCAATCGAAAAAAAAGGAAAAAAATTGCATTCAATAGTAAAACGATGTATGCAAAATAAAATCGAAAAATATAAAAAACCTTGTAATAGTGTCAAATAGTCACGTAGACTCTTGACGTTATTACATATTTATTTTTTTTATGATTAATTAAGTCGTTATCTTATCTCAAGTACAACACGCAAAGTTGTGTCGTGGTAACAATTATATCCATAAATAATAACTACATGTGGCATTTGTAGAATAATAATTTTAAAAAAAATAAAACATACTTGGCCAAATGACTATGTCGGGAATCCTTTCGAAATTTCCTCCTTTGAGGATAAAAATTTCTCTGAGTGTATGACCATGTGCACGATATAGCCGGTCCATTCCATCAATTGACACTGATAAATTGAGTTTTTTAATTTCATCGTAAAATTCATTGGACAAGATTGAATCAGGAAAATTCGTCGGCAGATCTTGTGGCGGATTATGGTGCAACAAGTCAACGCCCAAAACGTCTTGTGTCCACTCAGTGAAATATGGCAATTCTAAATTACCAATTGGATATCTAAAAAAATTTAAGACATTCATTTATTATGCTTTATTTTTATATGATAATTTAAGCTACTTATCATTTAAATAAATATTAAATTGTTAAAAATACATAGAGACGTAAAAACACTTAATTAAAAATTTACTTTAAACAAAAATTATTATTAAAATATTTAAGTGTATTGTCAATAGTTTTTAAAAACTCCTCAAATTATTACGTAAATATGTCAACGAAAGTAATACTTCTTTTTATCTTCACATATTCTTGATAATTATTTAAAAATTTTTTTTTTTTCCTTTTATTTATTATCTTTATACTTCCTTGGTTTTTTTTTATCCAACTGAATAGAGGATCTTGGGTCTTTTATACTTATTTTATTATAGGAAAAAATTATTAAATATTGTCAAAAAAGGCAGTTAAAAGATAATAAAATTTATTTAATAAAAAAAATAAATAAATAAAAATTATTTTACTTATTATTTATTCATCAATAATAAAGATAAAAAAATTAGAAATTCGAAATATTTTATTTGTTATTCAGCAAGAGAAAACTAAATAATTTATTAAATTAATTTTTATTTATTTATTGGATACATTATAAATAAGTATTAATATTAATAAAATAAGAGTCATCTCAAGTTACCTCGTTCCAGTAAACTCAATTAATGAATTTTCATTGACTCGAAAAGCTGAATCCTTGTAACCCCAGCCATTCCACTTCAACAATTCCTGTCTAAATAAATAAAAATAATTTATTTATCAATAAAATACAAGCATAATAATAAAGAAAAATAAATTAAAATATCAAAAAAAAAATAATTTCTATTTGTTTGTGAAAATAAATCAATATCTCCCTAACAAGTCTAGCCCCTATTTTCCATTTTTATTTTTTCTATTTTTTACATTGCATTTATCGACCCAATTCAGGAAGGAAAACATTTTGTTCTACTGACTCAGCCAAGAGGCGTGGCATTATATCCACTAAAAAATTCTCATTATCAATTTATAAAAAATAATCTATAAATAAATAATTGATAACAAAAAGTATTGTTGTTGTTATAAAAACTCACCTGACTTTTGGTACAACACTCTCGACATTTGTTGGGCCAAATAATTTATTATCCGTATTTTTATTAGGCATTATTGTTGTCAATATTATTTAACACATTAATAATAATTATAATATATAAACAAACAACTTTTTTTACTCTAAATATATTTATAAATAATTTTTTACACCGGTAAGGTATAACCTCTACCTTGGACAACGTGTGAATCACAAATCCCCTTACTCTCACTTTATTATTCCTATTTTATTTTTTTATTTTTTTGATAACAATAAAGATGTTCACTTTATGAAGGATACACGATGAACGGTGTTGTGTGTACGATACGACTCTAATTTATCAAAAAAAATAATAATAAAACGTCTTATTCCCCCTCTCTGACTCTCTCTTTCTCTATGTGTTATTTACTGCTACACTCTCCCTTTTTTTTATTTATTTTCCTGCTTTTTTATTCACTTTTATAGACACTTACACCTACAACAAATATATTACTATTATTATTACAAAATATGATTACGAAATAGCACAGAATAGTAAAAATAACATATATTATTATTTAAATAATAATAATAATTTAATAAATAAATAGAAAAGCCAAACTTAAACTTAAACTTTATACTTTTTTTATTGTATAATAGATTTTTTGTATAAAAAATTCTAAAAGTTTAATTTAATAATTGATAAAAAATTTAATTTATTTTTATTTTTAATAATAATTAATAAATAAATAATACAAACATAATTGGTTTATTAAAAAAAGTGTGTAAATAGTTTTTTTGTCGTTTAAATTTTTCATTTTCTCTTTTTTATTATAGAAAATGTAAATAGTTTTTTATTTACTTATTTACAGACATACCTCTAAATACCAAGCCTTAAATAATTTACATATACACATATACTTAAAATCAATACAATACATAGTTGCATAGTCCTATGAAAAAGAAATGTCTCTATACAAAAATTAATCCTATCTATTCAAATTTGCCCGCCATTATTATTATTTCTATCCTACCGATCCACGATAAATAATAATTGTATGGAAACGTCATTAAACCGTACATAAAATATTTATGTGTGTTACGTATATATATTTCATACATATTTAGTAAATAGTAATATGTTTATGTGTCATGATTATTTTCATATACGTGTGCAATGATACGCACTGCAGTGAATCTAAGAATACGCATTATCATTTACAGTAAAAATTAAACACTAAAAAATAATAATGATAAAATAATAATATGAAATAATAATAACAGTAATGAAGCTGTACTAAAAAAAAAATAAATTAAATATAAGAGTGTTAAAATTTGGGTTGGGTTATCAATTGAATAATAAAAAAAAAGAAAAAAAAAACGTTACTACGCAAGGTTTTTTAATTTTTTTAATGTTAAATTGAAAAAAAATTAATAATAAAACAAAAAAAAAAAAATTATTATTTATTTTTTTATTTATAAACAATAAATTTGTTTTGTGTATTTAACTTTTTTTTTTTTTTTAATTTAAATTGTTTAAAAATTTTAATTGTTAGTTTGCGAGGTAATTAGTTGTTGTTTTATTTATTGAAACGTAAAAAATGCCGGATTCAGATGCTGTTTATCAGCCAACAACTGTTGGTTATACATATGAACATGGTGGTGATGGTGGTGATGTTAATGGAGCTGCTAGAATAAGATCTGGTTTTTCAAGAATAATTTATAGAAATAAAGTCAGTACAAGAAAATGGCTTGAATGGGTACTATTATCAGTTGCATTATGTGCAACTGTTGCTGGTTTAGCAACAACTCTCGTTAATTTATTGACATCTGGAAATGGTCCAGTTGTTGCACCAGGAAATCAGGTATATTATCAAACGAAAAACAATAGAAATTTATTCATATTTATTTGATAATGAATATGTAATTTATTCAAGGATGACAAGGATGAATCAACTGAAAGTCAAATTGAAGATACATCAAGGGGATCATTAGCTATCGGCTGTAGTATTACTCTTATTGGCATTGTCATTGGAGCAGCATGGATCTGGTTAAGATTCTTTAGAAATGATGGAAAATCACAAAGAGGAGGCATGGGTCGTGTCAGTGGTCAGGTAAACATTATAAACATTTATAAAACAATTTTTTTTTATAAATTCAAATGGATTTCAAAGTGGGTTTAATCAAGTCAATCCTAGTCAATTTATTTCCCATCAAGTAGCTAAAATTTCTTTCTTCTTTTTTACAATGATTTTATATTATTTTTAATATCAATAATTATTTTTATAATTTTTATTATTATTTATCTTATCTTTGATCCAATAAATCCATTAAATTGATAATAACTTTATCAAGTTTTCCTCTAATTTTTTACCATAAGTTTTATTTACTTTTATTATTATTATTTGAAGTTATTGATGTTTATTAATAATACAAATTGATTGTATTTATAATTTTAAAAGATGAATAAATACAATTTAACATTATTAATTAAAATTAATAATAAAATATCCAATTTAAATTTTTATTTTATTCCTCTTACCATATATTATTTTATCCTTATCGAGCAAGATGTTGGGCGGTTTGAATCCATCAACTGACTTGCTGGTGGGTTCCACTTCGCAGTACGGGCCAGTACTAACTGAAGTGCCGAGCCAGATGACGACAACAACAAAGCAAACAAATAATGATACACATGTCATACCAATGTCTGATCAAGAGGAAGAAACTCATACACTTATGCAAGATCCTGGATCATTAACAGCTCCATCAACAAATGGAAATAAATCAACTCCAACAAGTCAAATAACAGCCTGATTAACAAAATATTATTATCAAATTCGAACTCAATTGGTTTTAAGACCTTTTTAAAAAAAAAAAACAAAACAAAACAAACAAAAAACAATTGTAGATTTAAAAAATTATGCAGACTATCATTACTGCTATTATTCACTCATTTATTATGTCAAATATAATTTTTATTTTTTATTAAAACAACTTTTTAATTATGATTTTTAAATAATAATATTCTAGATTTTAGTGAGCTCTGTGATTCATTGCACAACGATTATATTCAGCATTAAATTAAAATGAAAAAAAATAACACAAATTAATTTAAATGACACAAATGATTCTGAAAGTATGTACTTCAATAGAAAAAAAAAAAACAATATATTAATTTTAACTTTTTTTATAAAATAATTTCTGCCACATTATTGTTTATTTTGTTTTCTTATTATACCGTCCAAAATGCAACAAAATCAGCAACAATTGGAACGAGCTAAATTAATTAATTTTAAATAAAATTATATCCTAAAAATTATTGTAATTAAGTTACGTTAAGTTTTCAATTTTATCAGTTAATAAATAATTATGAGTATGTAAAAAATAAAGACTGAATGAGTGAATGAAAATATTGACTTGCTTTTAAATTTATTAAATAAATAATTTTCAATAATTCAATAACAAACGTTAGGTGTTAAAATGACAAAAACAATTTTATAAATTTTTAGTAAAACGTAGTTGTTTTTTTGAAATGATAAAAACAGGAAAATCCTTGATAATATTTTATCTTTTTAAATAGAATTTAAAATATTTTAAAAAATATTATTTATCTCATATTACTTCCTTGAAGTTTACCGGGTCAGTTAACATTTGAGTATCACGAGCGTCATTGAATATTTAGCATGCTTCGATTTGACGTCAATGGAACATATAAAAAGTCTTTAAATCATCATCAAAAATCAGAGTAATATTTGAAACATCACAAGTAAAACATCGTCTACAGTAAAATAAAAAAGATTAAACTTCAAAAGCAAAAAAATGGTAATAAATAATAAATTATATTTATTGATAAATTATTAATGTTATATTATTTTCTTTAGGCAATTAAAATGATTATCATGCAGCTTGCGATTATTTTAATCATCATAATGATGTCAGAGAGTGCTCCAGTTGATAAAGGAGTTACAGAAAAATCAATCAATCAAATTGAACCAGTTGAAATGAGTACAGAACGACGTGTAGCAAGAGATTTAATAAAAAATAAAATAAATTATCGCTATCATCGTAATCGTCGTGATGGATCAGACGTTAAACAAAATAAAAATTATATTGAAGATGTTGATGACTTAGAAACAGCAGCTGGTACAAATGTAATACGTCCACTTTTTGTTTATCGTCAACAACAAGCTTATCGTGCAGCATCAAAAAGAGCTGCTGAAGCACGTCGTTCAGTTGTTGATGGATTTTAAAATCATTTAATTATCCAGTGAAAATGTAAGTCCAGCTTACATTTAAAATAAAAGACTGATGGGCATTTGATGAAATAATATTTTTGAAATAAAAGAGAAACCAAAGTTATTTTCATGATTTATCATTGAATTTTTATGTGTTATTAATTTTTTTTTTCATGGCGAACAAACAGTATACAAAATAATAAATAAGTTAATTATAATCTTAAAAAATAATAATTTAAATTAAATAATTTTATTTGCCTGGAAAAATTGGATATATTTTAATTTTTTTACGATACTGATTTGATTTATCATCAAAATTATTTGTGTATCTTCTTTTAATTGGACTTGATCGATAATTATCCCAAGATCCATATTGTTTTTGTTGATAATTCCAACTAGCTAAATCTCGTTTAGATAAGCGAGCCAAGACAACGTTTGGATCAAGCAATATGTCTTCAGATAAAAGATCAATTGGCAATTTAACTTCTCCATTATGTAAGCTTAAATTTTCAGCTGTTGTCGTTGTTGTTGTTGGTGGTATATCATTTGACTCAATTGTTGTTGATGATAAATCATCAATAGTTGTTGTTTCTTCTGATGAGCTTGATGAATCATCTGATGTATTTTTATTGTCGATTGATTTTGAAAGTACACAACTAATATATATACAACTAATAAATACCCAAAGTTTTAAAACAATCATTTTATTTATTCACTTGAATAACAATCAGTTGACTAATTTAAACTGCTTTTATTTAAATGTTTAAAAACTATTTTTGAGTTTGATGTTGGGTTGAAACTGTCTAGCAGACATCTGGGCATCAGAACTTAGTGGTTGTTAACTTTTATACTTACCAAGTCTACATCACAGACTGTCTTGTTAATTTGTTGCTAATGAGTACTTTAAACATCTTGAAAAATAATAAAAAAAACAACAGATATTGTGTGCTGTTTTTTTTTCACACAGATAATTCGTTCCTCTTGGTTGATTTTCCTGTATGTCACATATACATTACATAGCTATTTTTTTTTCTTTTCAACTTGATTGATAACACTCAATTAATATCACAATGAAAATTTAGTATAGTAAATTATATTAATTATTAAATGAAAAATAATACATCCTATAATTTTGTACCCTTGAAAAAATGATAATTAAAAGTTGATTTTATTTTTAACATTAAGCTGATAATTTAGTTAATTAATTCAGGTGTTGTCTTGATGAGTATATAAATCATTCAGACATTCAGTTGTCATCAAAATATAATCTCAATTTAGAGTATTTATTTCTAATTAAATTTAAAATTGTAAAAATTATTTTTTCAATTGTCAAGATGTTTTATTACAAGGTGAGTTTAAATTGAAAAAAAAATAAAATAAATTTATAAATGTTGTGAGACAGTAATTGTTGATAACAATGAACTTCCGATTTTGCAATTCTAAAAAAATTTCACACGTTTAGATGGTTATTTGATTATAAAATTACTAGTAATGTATTATTTTAATTTTTCAGAAAAAATATTGTCATCTTTTTATTAGTATTTATATTATTTTTGCTGTCATTGTCATCGAAACTATGTCTTTATCGTTGTCATCTGATGATGTCACAGAGTCAACAACATTCGATCCAACTACCATAGATGAATATTATAAAAGAGAAATTGTAAGTTAATAAAAAATAAATCTTATCATTCCTTAATTATTTAATCGTTTAAATAAATTTTTTTTCAATATATTATTTGCCAATAATTTGTATAACGGTATTCAAATGTTTATTCAGTTCCATTCATTCATGAAATAAAAGAAAAATTAAAAATAGAATGAAGTAAAAAAATAAAAATGTATTTACTTGGATAATGTTAAAGAAACATAAAAAAAAGTATATAATTTATTGTTTAGAGCACAGTTAGAATAGAGAGAGATGTGAATGAGGTCACTGATGAAAAAAATACAACAGCACCAAGTGTAGTTTTGCAACCAAATATTGCTGGTGCACTTGATGTTGGACAAGGTCTCTTGGTACCACTTGTTCCAGTTGTTGACACAAATGCAAATTTATCTCAAACAAACCAAACAAGTCCATTAATGGCAAATCTTCTTCCTGTTACTGTTAAAACTGATGACACTCATCCAGAGGTAAATTAAATGTAAAAAAAAAAATATTATTATCCATTAATTTTACTAGTAAATAATTGTAATAATAAAATGAAAAAATATCAACAACATTACAAAAAGAAAACAACGGTATTTTATTTTTAAAATATAAAAAAGATTCGTCGATCGGTGTCATTGATGGACAGTTATCAGGACTTGGATGTTGCTGAAGACATCATTTTTAGACCACTGTTTAGATATCGTCAAGAAGAACAAGAAAAATTATCACAAAAAAAAAATTATCAACCTTATATTTATGCATACAAAAAACCAAAAAAATATACATCTCGTCAATATTATTCAAACGATTATTAAATGAATAAATAAAAAATTAAAATAAAACGAAATATTATTTAATTTTATTAATTTAAACAAATTGTTCGTAACTTATTACTCTAAAGATAAATTATCTTGATTATTTAAAAACAAGACTTGATTAAAAAATGAATGGGAAAATTGTTGAATTAATATTTTCAGGAATTTTTATTTCTAACAAGATTGTACACATTTTCTACGGATGTTTTTTCTTTTTTGTTAAAAAAAAAACATTAAAACACAATTAAATAAATTAATAAAGTCAAATTAATATTATATATATGTTAATTTTTATTAATTATTTATTTTAAAACATTAAACAAACAACAAACCCGACTACATTTTCAAGCTTTTTTGCCTTTAACACAGCCACTAGCACAAGCCAGAAATTGAAGGAAATTTGGCTGTGAGGACCAGGCGCGCAGAC
>JAPYYR010000827.1:0-21989 GCA_030523065.1 Aphidius colemani
ATTTGATCGTAGTTATCAAGAACAATTCAAGCAAAAACTCATTAATAATTATCATTTCAAAGCACATCTTAGAAACTATATTGAAAATGATCCAAAACATTTCAGTTATATACTCACTTATTTTCAATTTTCATCTAAAGAAATTGGTAAAATTAAAAAAACATTTAAATAATTTCACAACAATTTACCTCAATTTACCTGTTATTAACTTTCAATTATTTTTGTTATTAATAAATATTATAATATTTTTTTGTATTAATAAATATATCATTTTTTTTATAAAATAAAATGAAAAAAATATAAATATATTTAAGATTTAAGTGATATTAAATATGTAACTCTTTAGAAAAAATAAAAATAATATTGTTGAATTTTTATTAACAAAATGTCTGTGTGTATTTATTATATTTTTTATGTTATTAATTATTAGATTGAATTCTGGCGCTTTTTTTTGGGAGTTCAATGGCGACTTGTTTTTTTTTTCAGCATGGTTTTATTGTATTTTGCATTTAATGTTTTGTAACGATCAATAACTATTAACGACGCCGGAAATTTATTTCTCTTGTAAACAAAAAGCAATTGTTATTTGTTAATAACCAGCAACGAAATAGTAAGTAACTACATTTTGTCAAATTAAACAGCTTCTTTTACCTTTGACATAATATAATTTTCAAATACATTAACAAAATATCGTTTTAAAAAAAGTTAAATAACATATCTTACCTAACCCACAAATATTACATCAAACACAAAATAATCTCAAACAATAATTGCAAATTGCTTTTACAGATATTCACAAAAAAAAGGCCTACAATCAAGCAATTTTTCTGATATAAAAAAAGAAAAACAACAACAATGGCTGCAAATATAAATTTCGAATTAACACTACAACAAATGTCAACAATAAAATTGGCAATTGATCTGTGGTCTCATCCATCAATGAAAAAAAAAATAATAGAATTTTTAAAAACAAAAGGAATACAATCAATTGGTATTACTAAAAACAAAAAACTTGAACTATGTTGTGAATTAATTGAACGAGTCAAGATAAGAAATATACCAGTTGCAATAAAACCAATGCTAATGAATGTCATTAAACCAGTTGGTGATAGATTGTTCAACTATTTACAACGTGTTAATAACAGATTAGTTGGTCTAGAAAATACTTATCCATCAATATGTAATTATTATGAAAAAATTCAATGGACATCAATTGGTACAATCGACGAAGCAAATACATTTAAAGAATTATATTTTAAAATGCCAAATGATGAAATTATTAATATGCAACTTATGTTTCTTGATGCATGTTATTATTGTTGCAAGAAATTAATTAAAAATATCTGGAATAATTGTTCAACTGATGATAAAAAAACAATAAGTCTAAGTATTGAACTAAAACCAGTTGACGAGTATTATAATTACTGGAAACGTCATGTTTATAGTAGAAAATCAAATGCATATAAACAATCACCAGCAGTTAGTGTATCTGATGCATTTAAGTCATGTTTTCTTGATGGTAATGTTGAAGGTTTTAAATTTTTTTTCAATGAACTGAGTCCAAGTGATAAACGAGCAATTATAGAACCAACTGCTGAAGAAATTTTGGCTAAATATGTTGAATCAATAAATTACAAACCACATCCATTGATGGATGTTGTTGTTAATGCAAAACAGCCAACAGTATTCGTTGATATGTTGATATTTTTATTAATAAATATGCCAGCTAGTGAAAAATCAAATTTCATTTGTAAAAATAAAGCGATGTTATTGTATACATTTATCAGGGAATGGCCATGGAGTAATTCTTATGGTGAAATATTGGATTTGAGCCCTTTGGATACAATGGAATATTGGGCAGTGATTGTTAATATTATGAATGTTGTTATTAATGAATTTAATCAACTTAAAAAGAGTTCTTTAACTAGTTTATGGATGTTCGTTTATACTTATGATAAAATGCCTGTTGAAGATAAAGTTAGCATCGTTAGAATATTCTGGGAATCGAAAAACTTAAAAACATATAAATTGCAAGCAATTGCATTGATTTTATCAGTTATAGATGATGATTGTATTGAAAAATATTATGATGAAATTTGTAAAGATTTCGAAAAAGCATCAACTAAAATGTTGCTAAAAAAACACTATGAAATAATTGATATTTTCATGAAAAATATTTTAAAAACAGATGAAGAGAGAAAGCAATTTATGGAAAAAATAAAAACTCAAAATATTTGTCGTAATTTTATTGCTGCTGGAGAATATAAAGAAGCTGATAAATTTTTAAATTGGCGTTTTAATAATGAAAATGATAAAATTAAATTTAAACAAAATTTAAGAAATAATCAATTTTGTTTAACAATTATTTGTCGTATTTGGAATTCATGCAAAAATTTAAAAGTTGAAATGATTAAGCCAATTTTTGATAAGTTCTTTAAATGGTTCAATTTTACTGAGAAAGAAATGAATGAACTAAAAAATAAAATTAAAAATGATCTTCAAGTTAAAATTTATCTTAAACGGTATTATTCAAAATGCCCATGTCTTTATATTACTTTGTTGGATAGTTGTTCATTTACTCCTGAAGAAATTGATGAAATGCAGGTCCAGATTACAAGTGAATCTGCAACCCCAAAAACTGCAAAAACTCGAAAAAACTACATTAAAATTATACGAATGTAATTTTAACAAAACACCAGTTATTATTCACACATATTCATTTTACTTTTTATTATTATTTTTTTTCAATTTAACAATTATTAAATTTTTCTAATTACAAGTTTTTTTTTTTATTTTATCTACCTCATTTTTTTAAGACAAAAAAAAAACAATTACAGTTAATTTTCGGTTTTTTTTTCTTCTGATAATAATATTACATAATAGCCATTATTAAAAAATAAAACTAATCTATTGTGAAATTAGAATAAGTCAATTATTTTTATATTTTCGTAAAATATTTGTATTCCTGTACGCTTCACCCGTTTGCAGATGTTGTAAATGGAGGCTTTGTACTCTTGTAATGACGTAAAATAAATGATTTTCAAAATTTATCATGTTTATTAATTATAAAAATTAACAATTAAAAATGATTTCGTAATTTATTATTGACCTGTTCTATGTATTTTTTATTTTATTGTTTCTCATCTCCCCATCTTTTTCTCGAATCACACTTTGAAATTTATTAGAAATAATAATAATTTAATTTCTTGGGTTGCATAATGCAACTTGCATTTGATCATATAAAACCTTAAAAACCAAATACATGAAAGTGCAGCCTAAAAAATGGAAACTGGCGCACTGCGCAATATTCTTCTGTTAAGTGCTGTCAAAGTGTCAACTTTCATCCACGAACAAGAACTAAGAAATCCAGAGACCAGGAGAATATATCATAAATTAAACACAATTGTCCACAATTGTGTGGTAAAATAAAAATCATTTCGACAATAAAAAACAATAAAAATGCCGAGAATTATGATAAAGGGTGGTGTGTGGCGTAACACTGAGGTAATTATAATTATCAACAAAATAACAAGTATCAACTAACCTCAAAAATACTAGAAAATTAAATAATTTTTATTAACAATTTATTAATTTACAGGATGAAATTCTAAAAGCTGCTGTCATGAAGTATGGTAAAAACCAGTGGAGTCGTATTGCATCATTACTTCATAGAAAGTCAGCAAAACAATGCAAGTCTCGTTGGTTTGAGTGGCTTGATCCAAGTATCAAAAAGACTGAGTGGAGTCGGGAAGAAGATGAAAAACTTTTGCATACTGCAAAATATATGCCAACACAATGGAGAACAATAGCACCAATGATTGGTCGTACGGCTATTCAGTGTCTTGAACGTTATGAGTATTTGTTGGATCAAGCACAAAAAAAAGAAGAGGGTGAAGATGGTATTGATGATCCAAGAAAGCTAAAACCTGGTGAAATTGATCCAAATCCAGAAACAAAACCAGCTCGTCCAGATCCAAAAGATATGGATGAAGATGAACTTGAAATGTTGTCTGAAGCTCGTGCAAGATTAGCAAACACCCAGGGTAAAAAAGCTAAACGTAAAGCACGTGAAAAGCAACTTGAAGAAGCACGACGTCTTGCTGCATTACAAAAAAGACGTGAATTACGTGCTGCTGGTATAACAGTTAATCCAAAAAATAAACGTAAACGTGGTGTCAACTATAATGCTGAAATACCATTTGAAAAAAAACCATCAGCTGGTTTTTATGATACATCAAATGAACATGTTGATCCACTAGCTGCTGATTTTTCAAAAATGCGTCAACAACATTTAGATGGTGAGCTTAGGATTGATAAAGAAGAACAAGAACGTCGTAAAGATAAACAAAAATTAAAAAATAAAAAAGAAAATGATATACCAACTGGAATGCTAAATAATGATGAACCAGTTAGAAAAAGAAGTAAATTAGTTGTACCAGAACCACAAATATCTGATGCTGAATTACAACAAGTTGTTAAATTTGGACGTGCATCTGAATTTGCACGTGAATATGCTGCTGAAAGTGGTGTAACATTATCTGATAGTTTATTAGCTGATTATTCATTGACACCAAATGCAACAGCAACACCAAGAACACCACTTGTTACTGATCGTGTTTTTCAAGAAGCTCAAAATGTCATGGCATTAACACATGTTGATACACCATTAAAAGGTGGTTTAAATACACCATTATATAATCCAAATTTTGGTAGTGTTGTACCATTAGCAAATGCAACACCAACACCAAATACAATCTTAGCAACACCATTCAGACAACAAAAACAAAATGATGGTACTCCATCATCATCTGCATTCAATACACCTGGATCAATTAAAAATACACCAGGTATTTTAGCACCAACACCAGTTAGAGATAAATTAAATATCAATCCAGAAACAAGTATTGATGGAGCTGAAACACCAGCTGAACAAAAACAGTTAAAACAACAATTATCAATTGATCTTGGTGCATTACCAGCACCAAAAAATGATTATCAAATTGTCATACCCGATAATGAAACAACTGATGAAACAGCTGATAATCAAGATGATAATATTATTGAAGATCAAGCTGATATTGATGCTAGAAAACATGAAGAATATTTACAACAACAGAAAAAAGAATTAGAAAAAAGATCAAAAGTTGTTCAAAGAAATTTACCAAGACCATCTGAAGTAAATACAGATATTTTTCGTGATAGTGGCTCACTAACTGATCTTCAAAAAGCTGAAGAATTAATTAAAAAAGAAATGATTGGTATTATGCAATATGATGCTGTTTTAAATCCAATTCAACAAAATAATACAAAACGTGGACAAGCAATACTTTCACAAGCACAAAAGTATATTGAAGATCATCCATATGAAGACTATGATAAAGAAGAATTAGATAATGCTGGAAAAATGATTGCTGATGAAATGCAAGTTGTTAAAGAAGGTATGGCACATGGAGAATTAAGTATTGATGCTTATACAACTGTATGGGAAGAATGTCTTGGTCAAATATTATACTTGGAACCACAAAAACGCTATACAAGAGCAACACTTGCTATCAAAAAAGACAGAATTGAAGCATACAAAAGAAAACTTGAAGAAAATAGAAATCACATGGTACGTGAAGCTAAACGTGCTGCTAAAATGGAAAATAAATTAAAAATTTTAACGGGTGGTTATCAAACACGTGCACAAGTCTTAACAAAACAGCTCAATGATTTATGGGAACAAGTTGAACAATCACAACTTGAGCTATCAACATTTAAATTTCTTCAAAGCCAAGAAGATGCTGCTTTAACAAGAAGAGTTGGTTGTCTAACTGAAGATGTTAACAGACAAGTTGAACGTGAAAAATCATTACAAATGAGATTTGCAAAACTACAAGGAGAACTTGAAGTACTACAAGTCAAGTAATCGAAAAATAATATTAAAATTTATAATAAAATATAATTTTAAGTTTATATTATCATTATGTAATAAATAAATAATTTATCAAAAAATATTTTGTTTCTTTTTCTCACACTTAATCACAAATTTATCTATTGTTATTTTATTTTTTGAATTAAAAAAATTATGTCATATAAAATTGGTTTGTTTATGTTGATGAATCATTAAAGTTAGCTTAAATTTTCATTAGAGATATTTTAATTCTAACAGATGTATATCATCACTGGAATAAGTTGGATGTTGTTGACTCGTTGGAATATACTTGAGCTGAAATTTTTTCTTCAACTCTGATAAAAATTCTTTCCAAACTGGCACTTGACCAGGTGTGTCTCTTTCTTCCTGGCTAAGAATAGCATATGTTTTTTTATTTTTACAAAAATACTCCAACGTATTTATCAGTGGTTGTATTGACTAAAAAAAATTAATTTTACATTATTATTTTTCAACATTTATGATTTAATTTTTAACAAACCTCAGAATAATAAATACAGTCAGCAAGCAATACAATATCAGGTTGAAAATCAAGTTCAATTTTATTTCCCCAATCAAGAGTTTGTGCTTCAATGGATCCTGAATTTTTCCACTGTTTTTCATTGTTGATTATATTTTTTTTTAACATTGGTAATGTACTCTCAAGATCTGTCATTATTACCTGAGCCCTGGATGATTATATTTTTTAATTATTGATATTCATTTTAATATTTATAATGTTTAATAAATATTACAAACCCAAGACATGCTGCTGTCATTCCAACACATCCTACACCTGCTCCAAGCTCTAATATTTTTTTTCCAACAAGCCAATTACCACCAAGTCGTTCATCAGTTGATAAAACATCTAAATATTTTGCTAAAACAAGAGCAGCATCCCAAACAACACAGGAAACATCACCAACATTTTGTTGATACAAAGTTAATTCTTTTTTTTCAGATTCTATCTCAAAAATTCGAGTAAATATATCATTCATTGTTGTGATGTTTTGTGTGTTGCTTTATTTTTTCCAAAGTCATGAAAGTGTGTGATGTAAACAAGGCATTAACTGTTATAAACCATTAAAAAAATATTTTCTTTTTTGTTCATACACCAATATCAGGTGCAAATAAAAAAAAAAAGCTTTTTATTTTTTAATAATTTTTAAACTTAAATTTACTATTAATCCTTAAAATTATTGAATAAAATTTGATATAAATAAATTCGTTATTTTGCGTCTGCGCATTGCATTTTTTTGAAAAAATAATCATCATTATCCACCAGATGGATCAGAATGGTCAATCATAGACACGAGGTCTGCATTAAACAATAAATATTTCTCAGAGAGTAACAGAGAGCAATAAAAACCGGCTAAATGTTATAATAAAAAGTGAAAAATAAACGTTAAAAAATGGCTGAAATAACAAATCGAGGATGCAAAGACATATTATTTCCACGAATGATTTGGGCAATTGCATCAAGTATTTTTGTACAATTTATATTCATGAGTTGTGTTATCCTCTTAACAAATTTGAGTTTAACAAGTCCATTGTCATGGTTAAAAGACACCTGGGACATGATAACATGTTTTCAAATGTGGTCCTACTTCATGGTACTTGCTGGAGTGATAATATTTCAAGGAATAGTATGCAGTAAAAATTATTTAAAATCACCATCATTTACAGACACAAGATTTTCAATATTTTGTTCATTATTTACACCACATAATTTTATGATTGGATGTATTTATATTGTAATTGGTGCTGTTCTTGTTTGGTTACATTTATCACTTGAAGATGGTAATTACAGTTATTTAAAAAAACCATGTAAAAATATTGATGGTAGCTGTCTTGTTGAAGAATATTTATTTCTTCAAATTGGTGGTATATGGACTGGTTTTTATTATTTTACAAAAACAAATATATTTGGTTTTAAAAATTTACAATTTTCAATAATACCAGAATTGAAATATTGTCAAGTTAAAAGAGGAATAAATAATGTACTACCAACAGCAATGACAAGTGCATTATTACCATCAATATATTATACTGTATTTTATTATTTTTGTGGACAATATATACGTAAAATAACAACAACAATGTTGTTTATTAATTTTGAAGATGAATCATTAGATCAATTATCAAAATTAATAAATATATCACTTATTTTTCATACTTGGTTGTATGCAACATTATTTGCATTAACAATGAACAGTATGCATTTATTATTTCAAGCACATTTAACTGAATGGATGCCATTTGAAGTTGGACAAAATATATATAATAATAATTGTCCAAGTATAACACTACCAGAAGCATTGTCAATGAATAGTGTACCAATTATTCAACATCTTGGATATCTTGATCTTTTTAATATTGCACAAAAGGATAAACAAAGAAGAGCTCAGTTATTTACACTCAGTCAACCTGGAGGACATCCTTATAATTGGAATGGAATTATTGAAAAATGTGTTGAATTATTGAAGAAATATTCTGATGATATTAATGATATTTGTTCTGGTAAACAAGATGTTAATAATACAATTGTAACAAATTCTGTGGCTTCAGTAAATATTGTTGATAAACAATTTTCATATAACATGAGAAGTTTAACAACACAAGTATCATCAATGGCATCAACAATTAGTGAATCAGATGTTGTTAATTCAACACCAACAATTGGTAAATTTATTGGTGATCTTTTATCAACAACAAAACAAAATATAATAACTTATTTATTATCAAAACCAATTATATTTTACTTTTTTGGTACACAAAATAATAGTAAAATACAAAATTTATTGGCAAATGGACAGCCAATAATATGGGCAACTGAAGCAATATCATCGCTTGTTGTTTGTTCAATTGAAGAAGATCAATATGGAATTGCACAAAAAGATTTACCACGTATTGTTGAATTACTATTATCGCTTAAACAATCATTAGATAATTTACATAAAATGAATTTATTAATGAGAAAAACAAGTTATGATGATAAGAAAAAAGGACAAATGTTATTGTCATTAAGAAGTGCTACTAAAAGAAGCATTTATAAAATAACAATGGCATTCAAAAGCTACATAAATGATTTAGGATTTGAACAAAACATCAAAGATCAACTGCAAAATTTCATCAACTGTCGAGAATAATTCAACTGCCAAAATGTAATTTTCTAAATATTTATTTAATTACATAAAAACATAAAAATTACTATTAAATATTTTTTTTTTTTTTTTGTATCAATTATTAATATCATTGTCATTATAAATAAATAAAATATTTTTCTCAATAATTGTTTTTTTTTTAATGTAAAATATTTTTATTTAAACAATTCAGAAAAAAAAAAAAAATCAATCAAATTACAATGTTTTCAGATGTTGTACAACACTTAAATTGAAAAATAATTTTTCTTGAAGTATAGACCAATTTTTAGTCTGTACTTGTTGCAATTCTTCAAGATATTTCCATAAATTTTCGTCATTTTGTATAATTGTACCATGTGTTTTCAAGAAAACAGCTAAATATGCTTGTGCAAGTTCAAAATTTTGGTGTGTTTCCATCATGTATTTGATCATTTTCATAAATTGCAACATAATTGTTGATGACAATGTCATGTCTAATGATAAAGATTGTATTTCAATGTCAATTGAACTTGGACCAAGTGATTTAAGTCTATCAATTGGTGCTGAATAATCATTACTATCTATTGTTGCTTGTAATTGTCTTCCAAATACAGTAAGATTACTAAAACCTTGTGGAATAAGAAGTTTACTATTATCTTCAACTTTATCACTTGATGAAAGATCAAATTTAAAATCAAGTGATGGTATTGTTGGTAAAAAGAATGGTGCTGCTTCTGGTGCTTTTGGTGGATCTTTTGGTTTATTTCTTTTCTTAACAATATCAATATTCAACAAATTTTGCCATCTTGAATTTGCTAATGATGACATTGTTATAAGATTTTCACTCAATTGTTCTGGTGATACATAAATGTCATCTTCTTGTTCTTGATTGTCAGTTGTTATTTCTTCAGCGTTATCAGTTGGTTCTGATAATGTACCAGGTAATGTAACACTTGGAACAGGAGCATTTGGTTGAATTGCTTTTAATGATACATGAGAAAATAGTGTTTTATTGGACCAAAGATAAACACCATAATTTTCCACATGAGCTGTTGCAAGATATTGTCCAGTTGGTGAAAATGTCAATGAAATACATGCTTCAGGTACCTTGAAAAATAATAAAAACAATGATTAAATTATAGATAATAATTTATATATTTATATAACAGAATTTTTAAATGATAAATTTACCTGGAAAATATCAATCATTTTACCAGATGGAATATCCCAAGTTCTTATTGTACAATCCATTGATGAACTAACAAGCCATCTAGCATCTGGAGTAAATGTTGCATCTTTTAATTGAGCTTCATGTCCAACAAAATGTCGAACAACTCTTCTACTATCTAAATCCATAAGAATTATACTAAAATCTTCAAGTGCAAGAGCAATTAATGAACTTTCTCTATGTGTTCTTAACCATTCAATTGGTTTAATTAATTTAACAACTTGTTTAGGCATGTTTGATTTAGATTTAAATGGCCAAAATTTAACATAACAATCACGACCAACAGATACAACAGTTTGATTTAATGGATCAACCATAAGACCCTTAACAGCACCCTCATGTGCACCATATTTTTTATCACCATATGTTGATCTTAATATACCAGATTGTATATTATATCTATCAATATGTCCAGTATTAAATCCAACAATAACAAAATTACCACATTGTGTCATTGTTAAAGCTGTTGAATTTGCATTATAATTTTTTTTAAATCTACCATGTAATAATTTATGTTCACCCATTTTTAATTTATCATATGACCATGTTGTAACAACACCAAGACCTAAATGTTGTGCAGCAATATTATCCCAATCTTTTTCTCTTGTTGTTTCAAATGCAAATTCCGTAATACGTGGCATTATTAAGTTATCTTTAACATGTGAATTTTTTTTTTTAGATGATTTTCTATTGAATGATGCTTTACCCAAACTTTTATTAAATGTTTCAGCAATTGTTGAACATATACGTAATGATGAATCTTCACCAGATGTTAATATATTATGTCCATCATTACCATAAAATTTTATACATGTTAATGGCTCAGAATGTCCTTCTCTTATTCTTAATAATGTTGGATCTTTATTTTCTCTACAGTCCCAAAGTTTTAATGAATTATCTTCGGAATTTGATACAATTAATGGTTCATTTGATAAAAATTTTAATCCAGCAATTGATTTAAAATGAGCATTAATAAGTTCATTGACAACTTTTTTTTTTTCTAAATCCCAAAATATAATATGTCCCTGTGTTGTACCAGTTATCATTATTGGATTATCATCTGTTCTAAAACTAATTGATGTAACAATACCCCATGATTGTACAAGTTCAAATAATACCTCATCAATTTCAATATTAAATAATTTAATTTGACCATTTGCAAGACCAATTGCAACAATATACAATGCTGGTGCTTGTTCAATAGCAGTTACAGCTGATTGCCAACCATTAAAATCATATATTTTTTTTGATGTTTTTATATTCCATAATTGTAATGTACCTTGTTCACTTGCTAATAATATTTTATTCATACATGCTGATGGATGCATCATACATGTTATTTTAAATATATTATTACTAAATGTTAATTCAAGTACTTCTTCTTCTGTACGTATGTCCCATACTTTGACAATACTGTCTTCATCAACTGATAATATATGAGGACCAAATGGTAAAATAATATGAACTGGTGCATTATGACCAGTATATGTATGTTTAAGTTCATTACCACGACGCCATGCATAAATATTTTTATCAGCTGCTGTATACACATGATATGCATCACCACTTAAACATGTTATATCATCAGTATGTGATGGTGATACTGTTAATAATGTAAAATGTGAACAACCATAAGTATGGAATGATTTTCCAACACTTGTTACTATCAAATTTTCTTTTCTTCTTTGAATATAACGTACATTCAATGGTATGTGATTAGATACATAACCTAAAGCACGATTTTTAGAAAATACTCTACTTTCTGCCATGTTTATTATTATCAATATCTTTTTTTTTTTAAATACTCAATTGTTGCATTTGATCATCAACACTTGTTGTCCTATTTTTTCAATGAAAATTATTTACACATTTATTTATAATAACCATCAAATTTAACCACATGGTCCAGACAAAACTCACTTTAAAATTTGTTTTATAATGAAGAATATATTGTAAACTAGCCTTTATTTGTCTTCTTGATTTTTGATTGGATGTTAATTTTAACCAATCAAAATTGATTTATAAAACATCAAAACACATATCAAAATGAAAAATTTCATATAAATTTTTCATTTTTTTTTCTATGTATCTTGTAAATAATATTTATATTTAATTAATAATAAAAAAAATATGTCAATTTGATTATTGACATCATTGACAAATGACATTTATTGACATCAAAATTTGAATCACGTAGTTGTTAAAGTGGGTGTATCATTGAGGGGGAATCTTGATGTGGAATTGTTCTGTTTCGACGTTTTAGCCACCGGTTATTATTTTAGTGTCATTTTGATAAACTTTTATTAAAATTATTTTTTGGATTATTGAAATGAGTAAGTATATTAATCACATATTGAGGATAAAATTATAAAATTATAATTAACATTATTATTTATAATATAAGCATAAATTAAATTTATATTTTTTATATTTATAAATTTTGACGGATCGATAAGAGACAAAAGTGTTATACAAAAGTACTCCGAAATGTCATTTATCAATTGGGGCGTTATCAAAAACTATTAATGTTTTATAGATAATAATCTAATAATAAATCAATTAAATTAACTGCCAATTAAAGTTATTTATTCAAGGATTTTATGATAGATGTAGGGTTTTTTTTTTTCTCAACATTTATTGATTAGCTATTGTTTGATTCCAAAGTCATTTATCTTATTTTTTATATATTCTTTTTTTTTTTTTTTACATTGTTAAGATGCATTATTAAGAATCGAGAAATCTTTTTTATCAACAACAATTGTTTAATTATATAGTAATTATTTGTAATGATGCTTATGAAATATCACCTCAAGGTAAAATATAATAATTTATAATTTATTTTTTTTCAGATTAGTCAGCTAATCATTGACTATCTCGACCAAAATGATCGGGGGTCTATTTGTTTATAACCATAAAGGTGAAGTATTAATATCTCGTGTTTATCGTGATGATATTGGACGTAATGCAGTTGATGCCTTTCGTGTTAATGTTATACATGCAAGACAACAAGTTAGATCACCAGTTACAAATATTGCACGTACATCATTTTTTCATATTAAAAGAGCTAATATTTGGTTAGCAGCTGTAACAAAACAAAATGTTAATGCTGCTATGGTTTTTGAATTTTTACTTAAAATAAATGATGTTATGCAATCATATTTTGGTAAAATATCTGAAGAAAATATTAAGAATAATTTTGTCTTGATTTATGAATTACTTGATGGTAAATATTATCTTTTTATTAATAAAAAATATTCATTAAGTAATTTAATATTAATACAATTGTTTTTAATTAATTTTCATACAGAAATTCTTGATTTTGGTTATCCACAAAATTGTGATACTGGTGTATTGAAGACTTTTATCACTCAACAAGGTGTTAAGTCAGCAACAAAAGAAGAACAATCACAAATAACATCTCAAGTTACTGGACAAATTGGCTGGAGAAGAGAGGGAATTAAATATCGTCGTAATGAATTATTTCTTGATGTTTTGGAGTATGTTAATCTACTCATGAGTCCACAGGGACAAGTACTAAGTGCACATGTTGCTGGAAAAGTAAATTAATAATTTATATTTATGTTAACAAAATACAATTCAAATGTCAGCAATATTATTAATATTGTATTAATTAATTTTAGGTTGTTATGAAATCATATTTATCTGGAATGCCTGAATGTAAATTTGGAATAAATGATAAAATAGTTATGGAGTCACGTAGCACAAAAGGTGGTGGTGGTGTTAGTACATTGGGTGGTGATGATCCAACAGGTGCTAGATCTGGTAAACCAGTTGTTGTTATTGATGATTGTCAATTTCATCAGTGTGTTAAACTATCAAAATTTGAAACTGAACATTCCATTAGTTTCATACCACCTGATGGAGAGTTTGAACTCATGAGGTAATTTAATATTTATAATGCGAAGTTTATTTATAATTATTAATTATTATTGCTTGATTTTTTTGATGCTTTAGGTATCGAACAACAAAAGATATATCATTGCCATTCCGTTTGATTCCATTGGTACGTGAAGTAGGCCGTACTAAAATGGAAGTTAAAGCTGTATTAAAATCAAATTTTAAACCTTCATTACTTGGACAAAAAATTGAAGTACGTGTACCAACACCATTAAATACAGCTGGTGTACAATTAATTTGTTTAAAAGGTAAAGCTAAATATAAAGCATCTGAAAATGCAATTGTATGGAAAATAAAACGTATGGCTGGCATGAAAGAAACTCAATTATCTGCTGAAATTGATCTTCTTGAAACTGATACTAAAAAAAAATGGACAAGACCACCAATATCAATGAATTTCGAAGTACCATTTGCACCATCTGGCTTTAAAGTACGTTATTTAAAAGTTTTTGAATCAAAACTTAATTATTCTGATCATGATGTTATTAAATGGGTTAGATATATTGGTAGAAGTGGTCTTTATGAAACAAGATGTTAATAATACTCATGAACAAGGTTAACAATAAAAACATTTAAAACTGTCAGAGGAAAACAAAATTTAATGTTTAAAGTTTAAAAAATAAAGGAAAATAAATTTACACTATTAAAATGAACAAGAAAAACAATGAAGTATGAAAAAATTAGTTAATGAAAATATATACAATAACTTGATTCCAAAGAACCAAATATTATGTCTTGGATGATAATGCGCAGAATCTTACGAAATCAATATTTTTCGTATTGATCAACAAACAGTAGTTTGTGTCTTGAAAATTAATTTTCTTTGATCAACATATTATGAAAATTAATTGAAAATTACAAGGACATCTTTGGTATCAGTGTTAGACATTTAAAAAAAAGGGAAATAAGTATAAAATATTATTACAAAATTATTAAAATTATGATAAAAAAAAAAAAGATTCTATTGACAAAAATGTATGAAATTAATCGTAGATATTATCATTGATGTTAAATATTCATTGTATCAACTGAAACAATTAGTAAATTAATAATTTTATCTGTACTACTTTTAAAAAAAAAAAAAAAACATTGAATCTCGAAATACATGTATGAATGAATTTAAATTTTTTTTTAATAATGGTAAATAAATATCAAATACTAGTAATGAGCATGTTTTAATATTTTTTTTTTATTTTTTTTACTCAAAACAATAACATGTTCTTTTTTTTTTTTTCAAATGATTTCGTTTTTTTTTTAAATATGTGCGTTTAAATAATATTTTTCGATTGACATTATTGTCCAAGTTTTTTCTTTGATTCTCACATGAAAATAATTTGATATTTTTTATCTTTTGGATACAATAAAATTTTCTATTGTTAAAATATCAATTATTTAAGTAAAATATATTATTTTCAGACCTATTTTTTAATACAAAAACATAAAAAATGAATCAAAGATCAAACTGGTCAATTCCAGCATCGTTTAATAGATTTTTTATTATTTGGTTTTATTTATTTTTTTTTTTATCGAACACAATGAAGCATATTTATTTATTCTTTTTAATATGATTTATTACATTTTTTTTTGTTTTATATATATTTATTCAATTATTAAATTGATTTAACTATAAAAAAGTTGTGGCAGTCTTGAAAAATTGTTGGGAAATCTGCACAATTAGTCAGTCATCGAGTTAAACAATTTTAAACTCTCACACATCTCAGTGGTTTATTTATTATTTATTGATAATTGATAATAAAAAAAACAAAAATGTTTTCATCAATTATCAATAGTGATTGATGAATTTCTTTTTGATATTTCAATTTTAGTAATATAAGTAGAAAATAAAACTGTTTCAATTCATGTCGTTATATTTTTTCACGTCTCGATTGATTAAGACCGTACAGAATTTTTTTAAAAATAATATTGAATAATTGAAATGAATATTTGATTGAATATATATCATTCAATTGTTTGTGTATTTTAATTAATTTTTTATATATTAATTAAAAAGTTCCATCAATGAAAGATCAACATTTTAAAGCTATTTTTTCTCATAGTGTTTTTAAAAAATTCCCATTTTGTTATACTGTTGTTTTGAATAATTAAAAACTATCAGAATTTTTTTCTTTTTCAACGTATAAATTGCAATTAATAACTACTAATTATATTAGAAAAAAAAAAGAAACTCATTAAGATTTAAAAGTTTAAAATAAAACCGACGCTCATTTGCTCAGTAGCTGAAATAAAACAGAAATTATTTGTTGATGAATTTAATTAGAAATGTTTTCTGTACAATTTTAATACTCAAGACATGAAATATATTTATTTTTTTAATTTTTTTTTTAATAACTATCAATTTTTCTTAATTATATTGTTTTAAAATTTTTTTTTAAAACTTCTAAAAAGCTTTTTTTTTTATTTATTATAATTTTTTTTTAATCGGAAAAACCGTAACGTATTATAGATATGGTGAACATCATTAAATAATGACATTTTCTATTAAATTCTAATCGCCTATAATTTCATTTTTAATTTAACTAATTTTTTATATCATTTTTTCAAATTTTTTCTACAAGTAAAAATTTATTATTATACGCAAAAACTTTATTTACAGCCATACGTAAATAAGATGTAATATCGATATTATTAATTTTTAAAATTTTACAATTTAACAATTTTAAACAGACATTCATTGTTTCAATCTAATTTCGTTATTTGCGATAAAGAAAAAAAAAAGTTAATAAATTATAATTCAATCAATTTAAAATTATCTTTATATTCCTTTTTAATTAATTATTTATTTATAAAATTTAAAACTAGAAAAGAAAATTAACCATGAATAAATAATATTTTAACAAATATTTATATCTTTTTTTTATTTGATGATTTTTTTAAACGTTTTTCTAATAAAGTTTTTCTGTATTTAGTTAGGATAATATATATATAATAATTTTTAACTGATGAAATAAACTAGTTACTGTATTTTTTTTATCTATTATTTTACTGAACTTATAAGAAAATTATTAGTAATTATTTAAATATGTGTGACAATTCAGAGAAATGATCAATAAATCAATAAATGAATAGACAGATAAAATTATATAAACAAATAAAGCTGTTAATCATTCATCTTTTAATTAAATCATTTAAATAAATAGAGAAAAAAGAGAGACAATAGTTGGCAATGACAATTTAATTGGTCCCATAAATAAAAAAACAACACATTTAATATTTTTGGCCAATATCAGTTCAGTTTTAAATTAAAAAAATTATTAAAATTAATAAATATAATTGTAGAACACATAATACAAGAAAAAGTTGTTAATTAATAAAAATTTTTATAATTTTTACATTTTTTTTTCTAACTGTAATGTCTGTTAAACAAAAAATTCCAAACATTTAAACAACTATTTTTTAAATTATTGAAAGCTCCGCATTAATTTTACCGCTGGAAGTATAGATAACGTTTATTTTAATTATTTTTTTATTGTTTTACCAAACCTTTGCACACAATATTAACAATTTTAATACTTTTAATTGTTTCTATTTAGTTTAAACTAAAAATTTTATGTGTTTGCAAAGGCAGGTAATTTAAACATTAACATTACAAATAATATTTTTTATATATTTACAATTTATAAATGGTTTATATATGATGACTGGGATTAAGCATATGTTTTTGTATGTGTTATCATGAATATATCAATATTATTTTATTGATATATATATACACACTGATAGCTTGTCATCGTTATCATTCGTTGCAGTAAAATCAATATTATTGAATGCTTGTTGAATGTTCATCCCAGCATAACAATTTACGAAGCACAGCTTCGAGAAAAAACATCATTATATCACATTATTCCATGAATAAAGTTAACAAACTTTACATTTATCCCCTGCTATTTATTATTAATTATTTATTTTTTTAAATATTTATTTTCCTAGTTTATACATTGAACCAGCATTTTTTTTTCCCTTGGTCAGTATCTACATGCAATAAATTTATATCAATACTTAAAACCTATCGAAACTCTTTCAATCATTAATTAAACAAAAAATTTTAAACATTATTATGAACAAAAAACCATGATTTACAATGTTCAAATTTATATATTTTTAACTATTTAACTGCTCGATCAATGACCTGTTTATCTTTGTCTTTAAAAGTTTATTGTCTTTTTTCAAAAGAAATTTTTCTCAATATTCTATATAGAATATAACAAATGATATAATATATTTTTTTTTGTGTAATTTAACTTCAACACTGTGCATTGAATTGTCGAGCAAATTAATAAAAAGTATGACATGATTTTTGTATGTAAAAAATAAAAGAAATAGAAAGAAATGATAAATAATTATTGAGCATAAATTTACAGACACTCAAATATATATTATACAATAAATGATTAAAAAATTTCATAAAATTATAATACATATCACTCGTGTATGTATTTATTATTGTTTTAAAAAAAAAAATTTATATAGTTGAAGAGGAGCATGAGAGTTGCTCGTCGATCAATCGAAATAGTTCTGCGCGTTACGTGTTGAAGATGTTGATAAAATCTTGTCAAGATCGTATGAAGAATTAATTCTTTACTCAGCGAATAATAAAAATAAAAAAAGATGAGATCATCTTTGATGATTGAACAATAAAAATAATAATATTTTGGCAGTGATTAATTGATAACATAATATTCACTGAGTTACAATATGACAGATAATTTTTTATAATTGATTTCTAATTTAATCAATAAATTATTAAATGATCGTCACACTGTTGTAACACGATCAACTTCAACATAACGTACAGAACTATCGTTTTGTCAGCAAATGACTTCTTTACCATCGAGTATTGCTGTTTCAGATGAAATACTTTTTAATCTATGTTGTGATATTGAACGATTTGTTTTTTGTTTAAACATACGCCATGTTACATAGAATATTGTACCAATTATTGATAATATAAGTAGTGAACCAACAGCAAGTTGTAATGGTGGTAATTTTAATAACATTGAACAATGAGTTAATGCTTCATCATAACCAGATGGACAGTGTGATATACCATCACACCACAATGATGCATTTATGCAAGCATCTAATTCTGGACAACGTTGATCACAATCACGTGGCATTAGTAAACCTTCTGCTACTTTTTTTACTGGTATTCTATATTAACAAAAAAATAATAACATTAGTTTCAACTTAAAACGTTGCTGCACAAAGACAAATTCTTTATTTGTAATTTTTAAAAATGAATAATGAATATTCAATTTATTTTTGTCAGTTATTTTAATGTAAAAAATAGCTATTTATTTTGCTTTAAATATTTAATTTATTTTATAATAATTAATGATCATTTTGTTATTAATTTTAATTGTTTATAATAAAATGAAAATGATTTACCTTTTTGTCATTTCAAGCCATGTTACTGTATAAACATCAGGCTCATTAATAATAAATTCAACAGCAATTGTTCTTTCTGGATCATAGCCTGGTGCTACAATCATTGATCTATGACTTGCAGACCATCCTTCACTAAATACTTCAACAATTTGATGTCGTGAATCTACAGCTGGTTTTGGACAAACTGACACATTAATTATACCACCAGTATGTAAAACAATTCTATTGCTTGTTAAACACTTTGTATTGTTGTTCATAATTGTACCATGTGTTTTGACATACAAATATTGTCCTGTTCCTGGATCAATTAACCAAGGATGACTTTTACAATTTTTCTGTATTAATAACAGAAAAAAATAACAGTAGTTTTTAAAAATTATCTTAGTTTTATAATGAGAAGAAAAATTAAATTATATATCGCTTTTTTTTTTGTACCTCTTCTTCATCGACAATTGGTGATTCAAATTTAATTTCACCAGATGGTCCACGTACTCTTCTTCTTTGTAAACAAGGTACAGCTTTTACAAAGTCCCAAGTCCCCTCAAAAAATATATTATTATAATCGTCAAGTGAGTTCATTGATTTAACAGTAAAATGTACTTCGACAATGTTTGATTGTGATTTTACTGTCATTGGTAAACTTTTATTTGAACAAAAACAATCTCGTTGAATTGGTGATGCATTTGACCATGGAAGTTCCAGTACCTTTATTTAATTAAAAAAAATATTAAACATTTATTTTTCATTATTATAACCAGTTTAATTTGATATTATAAAACTTCAAATTATATTTTTTTTCACGATAAATGGTTATGGAATTTTTGCACAAACAACATTTGTTTTATCAAACAAAAATATTTCGAAAATTTTCATGAAATTATGCTTCTATTATTTGAACAGTACTTAACTATTACCGTCCTAAAAATTTTATAGTTTAATTCCAATTATTTTTATTTGTCTTGCAGCAATTTTATATTTCTCCTGAATTGCAGATAAAATTCAGCATTTTTCGCTACTGGTAATGTTTGTTGAAAAATTATTTCCAAGTAAAATATTCATGAAATTATACGTCTAATATTTAAACAACATATCAACATAATAAAAAATAATAATAAAAGTTTTAAAATGTAATTCCCATATACTGTCCTTATTTTTTTTAAAAATTATTCAGGAAAAAAAAAAAAATAGAAAAATTATTTTTTAATTCTTTTACACGCAAAACGAGTTGAATATATTTAGAGATATTTTTTTATAGCAAAAGAAAAAGTCAATATATATTTTTTTTTCAACTCTCTACAAACACAGTGTCAATCAAAGTGTCTAATATAATTAAATTAAATAATTTAATTGATTATTTTCACACAACAAAATTTCTTCTTTCCACTGTGTCTCAATTATGTGCGTCAAGTGTTGATGTTAAATAATTGAAAACAATAAAATTTTATTGTTAAGTCTCGTTAAAATGTCATCATAGAAAAAGAAAAAGTTTATTTCAGTGATTATGAAGTCGCTAAGTACTTTGTGCATACAACGCATAAGTAAAACATGCGATATTGCATAGTTCGCAGTTCGCACGATACAAAAGGTTACATTAGATATAAAAAAAAAGGGTTGCTATTACGAAAGTCTCACTGCACATCTGGGTTATGTATTCACCCATACATTCAACTCAAAGTATCGATCATTATTTTTTTTTTTTTTAACATGCGCTTCATTGGTATTTTTTTTTATACTTAAACTTTTCTTATTTTTTTTTTTCAACCCTTATATTCTTTTATCGTTCTATTTACTTTATAAGACAAGTAGTGACGTAATGTTTAGCTAGTTGATTAGAATGTTAAAAATTAATGTAAATTTAAATTTACCTTTAGAGAAAAATCGGTTGATCCATTACACATGAGACGATTGTAGTCGTTATTTGAAATACTACGACAAGAACGATTGCCATTCAACAGTCGGTTGAATCTTAACTTTACTACCTCGTCTTGTTCACCTTCAAACCGATAAACGCAACTGAAAAATAATAACAATTATAATGAATTATAAAAAAAAGATTAATTGATAAATTGAAATTAAAAAAAAATGAAAAAGAAGTAAAATAAATAATAATGATGATTAAATAGTTTGTGTATAACCAAACTTTATTAAAGTGAAAAATAAAAAAAAAAATGCAATAAAATTGTATTAAATATAATAATTAGTTAATGATGTTATTTTGAAAAAATAAAATAATGTACCTTAGATTTTTTGCTCCACCACGTCCATAGAGGAAAATATTTTTCGTTGCTTGAAATTTACGATCAGGATATTGATCACGATTTCGACTATAAAAAACTCGTGAACATGGTCCATTACCATAAGCATCACCGTCTTGATAAAGATCCACAAATTCATAAAGTGCTCG
>JAPYYR010000828.1:0-10338 GCA_030523065.1 Aphidius colemani
AATTTTTTTTCATTGATTATAATTGATTTACATTTACCTGCAGCTTTTAGCGCTAATAATTGTAATCAATAATTTTTAATTTTACTTGTTTATCAAGTATTTGATTTTTAATTTCCAAGCGCCTCGATAATATTGGCTGCTAAAAATAAACGTCATTATCATTAAAAAATTTAGTGGGTGTATAAATAATACAGTGTTTTTTCTTATTCTTTTTTAGGTAAGTAAAAATTTTATACTTATAAAAAATAACTTTATACATTTGTTAAATTATTTTTGAATGCATTAAAAAATAAACTACTCCGCTGTCTATCGACGAGTAAATTATACGTGAAAAGCGCACGCATTAACGACTAATCTAGGGATTTTGATTTTTTTAACTTTTTTCATCTTCTATTCTGATATCTCTCTGTCTAAAACCCACTAAAATCTAAATATAATAATAATCATATTTTTTATATACCGCAAATGTTCACATGTTTTAATCTTTGATTAACCATAATTGTTTTTTTATGAAAAAACAAGTGAATATGATTATTTGATGTGATTTATTATTATTATAATACAAATTGTTTATCAAAAGTTGAAATAATCAACATTTTAATAAACAAAAAGTGTATAAATTAACATTCGCTAACCTCTTACCTCACAACTAAAAACTGTTAAAAATGGTGAAGGAATTATACCGTGAAGGCGATTCTAATCGTTTAATGTAAGTCATATATTGTTAATTAATAATCAACAAATTAAATTTTTTTTTTTTATTATTATTTCTAAACAGCTTTTTTTTATCTAATTTCCATTTATTGTTAAAGCTTAGTTATCTTCCAAATACATATTAAAAAATAAAAATATAAATTGTTATTTATGTATTTATTATTGTTAATAAAACAATAATAAAACAAGTGTGACAATTGGATATTAAAAAAGTTAAAAAAAAAAAAATATTGAAGTAAATTAGTAATTGTTGTTGTTGTTGTTTTACAGTAAACACGTAAAGTTTGGAGTTTCCAGTAGTACAGAGATAAAACAACAAGGTCATGTCCCAGTTGTTGGCTCAGCTTTGTACACCGAGGTTGGTCATGCACCAAGACCATTTGGTGCACTTGATAAACGTATGGGTGTCACTGAAAAAGGTCAAAACTGTCAAACATGTGGAAAAGGTTTACATGATTGTATTGGACATTTTGGTTACATGGATCTTGAGCTTCCAGTATTTCATGTTGGTTTTTTTCGTCAAATAATATCAATATTACAAATGATATGTAAAAAATGTTCACGTGTTATGCTTGATCCAGATCTTAAAAACGAATATTTACGTAAAAGTAAAAATCCAAAACTTGATTATGTTGCTAAAAAAGTATTGAAAAAACAAATCTTAGAAAAAGTTAAAAAAACAACAATATGTCCATACTGTCAAGAATTAAATGGTGTTGTGAAAAAAGGTGGTTTATTAAAGATAGCACATGATAAATATCGTTCAAAAAGAAAAGACAGTCCAATTGTATTACAAAAATTAGCTGAATATGATATAATAACAAGTGAAAATAAAGAAATAAAACAAATACTTGAAAAAAGTATGGTACAGACCTTAAATCCACTTGAAGTTGAAGCATTATTTAAGGCAATACCACTAGAGGATATGAGTTTATTAATGATTTCAAATGATGCCAAACCAGAGGATTTAGTTATACGAAGAATACCTGTACCACCAATATGTATACGTCCAAGTGTTAAATCAGATTTTCGTGCTGGTACAAATGAAGATTCACTAACTGGTAAATTAACTGAAATACAAATAATAAATAGTGCAATTGGTAAACACATTGCATCTGGTGCTAAAATACAAAATTATAATGAACATTGGGAATTTTTACAATTACATGTATCATTATATATTAACAGTGAAATGTCTGGTATACCATTAAATATGCAGCCTAAAAAATCACTACGTGGTATTGTACAAAGATTGAAAGGTAAACAGGGTCGTTTTCGTGGTAATTTATGTGGTAAAAGAGTTGATTTTTCAAGTCGTACTGTTATATCACCAGATCCAAATTTACGTATTGAACAAGTTGGTATACCAAAATACGTTGCTAAAATATTAACATATCCACAACGTGTTAATAGTGCAAATATTGATTTATTAAGAAAATTAATAATAAATGGTCCAGATGTACATCCAGGTGCAAATTTTTTACAACATAAAGATACAAAAACTCGTAAATTTCTTAAATATGGTAATCGTCATAAAATTGCCCAAGATTTACAGTATGGTGATATTGTTGAACGTCATTTAATGGATGATGATCTTGTGCTATTTAATCGTCAACCATCACTTCATCGATTGAGTATAATGTCACACAGAGCAAAAGTATTGGAACACAGAACATTTAGATTTAATGAGTGTGCATGTACACCATACAATGCTGATTTTGATGGTGATGAAATGAATATACATTTACCACAAACTGAAGAAGCACGAGCTGAGGCACTTATTTTAATGTCATCAAAATCAAATCTTGTAACACCACGTAATGGTGAATTAATCATAGCAGCAACACAAGATTTTATAACTGGTGGTTATTTAATAACACAAAAAGATACATTTTTAAATAAAATACAAGCATGGGAACTGGCAAGTTGTTTATTAGCTGGTGAAGATTCAAGTATGGATATACAATTACCAATACCAGCAATTATTAAACCATATGAATTATGGACTGGTAAACAAATATTTAGTTTAATATTACGTCCAAATGATAAAACTAAAATTAAAGCAAATCTTGAAACACGTGTTAAAGTTAAATTACAATCAAAATTATATAAAAAAGAATTTTGTTTAGCTGAGGGTTACGTGATTATTAGAAATTCTGAATTAATTGCTGGTGCAATGGTCAAGCTAACACTTGGCTCTGGTTCGAAAAATAATATATTTTATATATTACTACGTGATTGGGGTGAAGAATCAGCAACAACAGCTATGTGGAGATTAGCCAGAATGGCTAGTCATTATTTAATGAATCGTGGTTTTTCAATTGGTATCAGTGATGTTAAACCAGATAAAAAACTTATTCAAGGTAAATTGGAACTTCTTGATAAAGGCTATAAACAATGTGATGAATTTATAGAACAAATGAGCAATGGACAACTTGAACGTATAGCTGGTTTGTCTGTTGAAGAATCACTCGAATCAAAATTGCTTGGTACATTATCAAAAATTCGTGATGAAGCTGGTAATACATGTTTTGAAAATCTTCATTCAAGTAATAGTCCATTAATAATGGCAAAATCTGGTAGTAAAGGTAGTTATATTAATATTGCACAAATGATTGCTTGTGTTGGACAACAAGCTGTTAGTGGTAAACGTGCACCAGATGGTTTTGAAAATCGTGCATTACCACATTATAAAGTTAATTCAAAAGCACCAGCAGCAAAAGGTTTTGTATCAAATTCATTTTTTTCTGGTTTAACACCAACTGAATTTTTTTTTCACACAATGGGTGGACGTGAGGGTCTCGTTGATACTGCTGTTAAAACAGCTGAGACTGGTTATATGCAACGTCGTTTAGTTAAAAGTTTAGAAGATCTTTGTTTAAGTTATGATATAACTGTTAGAAATTCAGTCAATGAAGTTATACAAATTGTTTATGGTGGTGATGGTCTTGATCCATCGTATATGGAAGGTGATGATCGCCCAGTTAATTTTGAACGTGTACTGAATCATGTTAGAGCAATATTACCAGATAAAGATGAAAAATCATTTGATGGACCAACACTTGAAAAAGCAACAATAACATTATTGAGTAGTGATGATTATTCATGTTTAAGTTATGATTTTAAAGATAAATTAATTAAATTTTTAATTTCAATAGCCGATAAAATAACATTAAATAGAAAATATTATTCAAAAGAGTCAAAAATTTCACAACAATTAGAACGTATAACATTATCACAACTTGTTGAATTTGTATTTACTTGCAAAGAAAAATATATGAAATCAAAAGTTGAACCTGGTACAGCTGTTGGTGCATTGGCAGCACAAAGTATTGGTGAACCTGGTACACAAATGACACTTAAAACATTTCATTTTGCTGGTGTTGCATCAATGAACATAACACAAGGTGTACCACGTATTAAAGAAATTATAAATGCAACAGCTAAAATAAGTACACCAATTGTATCTGTTAAACTTGAAGTTGATGATGATCCAGAAAAAGCTAGAATTGTTAAAGGATTAATTGAAAGAACAACTATTGGTGAAATAACAGAATTTATGGAAGAAATTTATCGTCCAGATGATTGTTTTCTTCTTATTAAACTTGATACTGATAGAATTAAATTACTTAAATTACAAGTTAATGCTGAATCAATAAGATTTTCATTAATTAAATCAAAAATTAAATTAAATCCACGTGATGTTACTGTTATGAGTGATTCAATATTATCTATTAGACCAAGTTCTGAAAAACACAGTATGAATTATCAATTATCAATGTTAAAAGAATCTGTTCTTAATATTGTCGTTCAAGGATTACCATCTGTTTCACGAGCTGTTATTAATAAACGTGAAGGTAAAGAAAAAACAACATATCAAGTATTTGTTGAAGGTGATAATCTTAGAGATATAATGGCAACAAATGGTGTTGATGGACATAAAACAAAATCAAATAATACTATTGAGGTGGCCAAAACACTTGGTATTGAAGCTGCAAGAAAAGTCATTGGTAGAGAAATTAAAAGTGTCATGGCAACTCATGGAATGAGTATAGATAGAAGACATGTTATGCTTGTAGCTGATTTAATGGCATCCAGAGGAGACATACTTGGTATAACACGTCAAGGTCTAGCCAAAATGAAAGAATCTGTTTTAAATTTAGCATCGGTAATTATTTTAATTTTTAATAATTTATTAATGTCGTTATCTAATTTTTATTATTATTTATTTTACAGTTTGAAAAAACAGCTGATCATTTATTTGATGCTGCATATTATGGACAAAAAGATGAAATATGCGGAGTATCTGAATCAGTTATTATGGGAATACCAGTTCCAATTGGTACTGGAGCATTTAAATTATTACAAAAAACAGATCGTGATGTTGAGACTTCGAAATCAACCCTTATTTTTGAAGCACCAATTGACGATTCATCAAGTACATAACATCGTCAAGATAATTATTATTTTTATAACATTAAACAGTTTTGTAAATAATAATTAATAAATAATTAATTTATAATTTTTTATTTCAGTTTATTTAATTAATTATAAAATTTATTTTTTGATAATAATCTAAATAGAGTCATGTATATATATTGTTTGTTTTTATTTCGGGACACTTTGCTATTTATCAAACTAAAAACTCAATAAAAAAAAAATAAAATATATAGATTATTATGAATTTTGCATGTTTTACAAAAATAGAAATATTTTAACATGAACAAATGGTTAATGTATTTTTGAATGAACTGCATTGTTATTTGTAACCATGGTTTTTCTGTTATTTATTTTTTTATATTTTTGACCTATATATTCGTTGATTCAGTATTTACTTCGTTAATCATTATCTTAAACATTTTGAAATATGTACCTTTTAGCTGTTTATAAATTGCTTTATTCATTTTACAAGTGAACAAAAATATTTTGATAGGAAAAAAAAAAAAAATTACTACTAATGTATAATTTTATTTATTCAACAAAATAGCTATATTAATTAATTTTTAACTCAACGAAATGGTAAATCAAAGTGAATTTTGGGCTGAAATTAGAAAAAACAATCCAAAATATAAAAAAGCTCCTCGTGTTGTACCGGCATTTACAATTCAAGCACTTCAGGTATAAAATTATAAATTAATATCATTATAAAATTAATAATAATAATTATTATTAATTTTTGTTGTTAGGAAAATACTGTTGTTGCTAAACCACCAAGATGTGGTCTATACAAACCGGTACCACCGAAACCATCAAATTTTCGTAAGTTTTATGAACGTGGCATATTTCCAATATCAATTAAAAGTGATGATGCACCAATAACATGGAAAGTACCAATTGAAGATTTAGATTTTCATCATTATCTTCCAATGTTTTTTGATGGTTTAACTGAAACAGAATCACCATATAAATATCTTGTTGAACAGGGTATATCAGACATGCTTTCACGCGGTGGTCTAAAAATACTTCCAGTTGTTCCACAATTAATTATTCCAATTAAAAGTTAATATTATATATTTTTTAAATCTATTTTAATTATTAAATTATTTATTTTTTATTTTTAAATAGACGCATTGAATACTAAAATACCAGAAATTATTTGTACAACAATGAGAACACTTCAAAGACTTGTGAAATCAGCTGATTGTGTTGGTGAATCACTTGTTCCTTACTTTCGTCAAATTTTGCCAATTTTAAATTTATTAAAAAATAGAAATGGTTTGTTTAATTAAGTTTTCATTCAAGTAAGTATAATAATTTTTATAGATTAATTGATGGTCTATATTTTTTCTTTTCAAGTCAATTTGGGTGAGGGCATAGATTATTCACAAGTTAAAGGAGAAAATCCAGCTGATTTGATTCAAGATACTCTTGAGGTGTTGGAAAAATATGGAGGTGAAGATGCATTTATTAATATTAAGTATATGGTACCAACTTATGAATCTTGCATGATGAATTGAAAAGAATTAAATCAATAAAGGACATGGATATTAATTAAAATTAATTGTTATTAAAATATGAATTGACAAAAATAAATTAAAAAATTGATAAATTATTATTTTTTTTTTAGATATAAAATTGTTTAATTTAATTAATTGAAAATGCTAAGTTTTAATGAAAATTTATTTAATTAGTAAATTTATTTATTTTTGAATTAATTAATGGTTGTTTTTTCCATAAAATCTTCCGAATTGTTTCGAAAGTTTCGAAAACTTTCTGAGAGTCTCTCGAATTTTGTAAAGATTCTCGAATCGTTTGAACTTCTTTCGAACGATTCGAGAATCTCTTCTAAATTGCAGAGACTTTCTGAAACTTTTTGAAACTTTCGAAATTCTTCCGAAGATTTCCAAGTACCGAAGACTGCTTTTACGCGGGTTTATATTCACTCACTTGATAATAAACGGTTGCGAAAATCATGCGAATACTAGCGATGATACTTTTAACTCTTTCATAAACAATAATAATGGTAATGGCAATAATAATAATAACAACAACGTTTCATAATAAAAAATTCAACTTGTAATTTAATCAATAAGTATTTATTGAAGAGAAAAAATCCAAAAAAAAATTACAAATTCATAATTAATAATTATTATGCTTTTCCAGAGTCTTCCTTAAGTCCAACAGTCCGATTAAATACCAGCTGAAATACCAAATAATAAAATAAATATTAAAAAATTTATACCGAAAAATATATAAAAAAAATAATAAAAATATTTTTACCCTGTCTGGACGTGAGTCAGGATCAACAGAAAAGAATCCAATTCGTTCAAATTGATATTGTGTAAATGGTTTTGCAATACTAATTAAACTAGCATCAACATATCCAACAACTTCTTTTTTACTATTTAGATTAATATCACTCAAATAACCATTTGGTACTTCATTAATATCTTCTGGATTTTTATGTTTAAATAATTTATCATATAATCTTATTGATGCTACCTTTGGTTTAGCAACCCAATGAATAAATGCTTTTGGTTTATTTTGATCATTAACTGGTTCTTGTCTAACAATTAAACCAGTTACTTTACCACTAGCATCTTTTTCAATTCTTTGTAAATGTAAAACAACACCAGCATACTTTAATCCAACTGGTTGTTTAAATGTCAATCGTCTATATCCTTTTTCTTCAGTTTCTTTAAAATCAGATGCATCAATATAAACAATATCATCAAATGTAATATTATGTTGTCCTTTTGTTGTTTCATTTGGGAAATCAGCAACATTAATATTTTTTAAATTTTCATTATAATTTGTTATTGTTACTTTAAGTGGATCAATAACAACCATATGTCTTGGTGCATTAACATTAAGAACATCTCTAACAGCAGCTTCAAGTACAGCTGGATCAACTGTTACTTGTGCACCGGTAACACCCATTTGTGCACAGAAATTATTAATAGCCTCAGCTGGAAAACCACGTCTACGTAATGCTGTTAATGTAAATAATCTTGGATCATCCCAATCAGCAACAATATGTTCTTCAATTAATTTACCAATTTTTCTTTTTGATACAACTGTATAGCTAACATTTAATCTACCATATTCCCATTGTACTGGACAATATAAATCCAATGTATTACACAACCAATAATATGATGATCTACGTGATTGAAATTCTTTAGTGCATAATGAATGTGTTATATTTTCAATACTATCACAAAGACAATGAGTAAAATCATAAGTTGGATAAATACACCATTGATTGCCAGTACGATGATGTGGTGCATATTTAATTCTATATGCAACTGGATCTTGTTTACCCTCTTCAAGTGTTAATTTCATACGTAATGTTGCTTCACCCTCATCTAACATGCCATTCTTCATGTCTTCAAATAATTCAAGACTCTCAGCAATTGGTCTATTACGCCATGGACTTGGTGGTGGATTAAAACCTTTCATTTCTTCACTTTTTTGGTGACAAACATATGCATGACCTTTTTCAATTAATACCACAGCCCATTCATATAGCTGTTGAAAATTATCTGATGAATGAGTTATTTTTGATGGCTTATAGCCAAGCCATTCAACCATATCACGTATACCAACAAAAAATTTTTCTTCTTCTTTTTCTGGATTTGTATCATCATAACGAAGAAAACATAAACCACCATTTGCTGATGCATAACCAAAATTAATATTTATTGCCTTTGCATGTCCAATGTGAAGTATACCATTTGGCTCTGGTGGAAATCTTGTTCTAACAAGACCACGTGTTGCTTTCAAATGTTGTTCAAGTAATTTATGAGTATTTTCAGTAACAACATAGCCCTCAGTTTTATAATTTTCACCGGGTTTATGAAAATTAACTGATTTCATTAATTCATTCATTGTTATTGGTGCTACATCTTTATTATCATTTAATTTTTGATTATTTTTATTATTATCATCTTTTTTAGGTTTTTTTTCTTTTACTATTTTTGGTAAAGGTGCAAGATCAGCATCTGTTTTAGCACCAAGTAAATCAAATATTTGCAAATCAACTTCATTTTTAATTGCTTTACCATCAGCCCATTTAAGTGATGTACGTACTTCTTGCATTAATGGTCCAGCATTGAATCTGTATCTTTTTTCAATTATTTCATTTTTATTTTTTTTTATTAATTTTTCAATGACATTTTCAATTTCTTCTGGTGTTACTATCACACCAACACCACATGATTCTTCAAATTCTTTAATATTTATTGTTTTATTAACATTACTCAGTAAATAATTTAATGCTGCATCAACACGTAATGTACTATCCAACTTTTTTGCAACAATATAATCAACAATAAATTCTATTTTATCCAATATTTGTTGTTTGATTTTTGATGCCAAGTGGTACAATAGAATACCGGTTTCTTGTGATATTTCACCATCATTTTTATTTGCCTAAAAATTATAAATTATTTTAGAATATGATAATTATTGTAACGTTATTTTAATTTTATTATTTAGATATATTTTATTTTACTTACAGCTGTAATTGCTGTTTGTAGATTTTTTGTAACCTGAACATTTTTTAATGTCTCTTTGGCTTTTTGTTCACTCAAACCAATTGACATAAATAATTTTATATCATCTCCCATGATTGTTGGCGTTTTTAATTCAACAATGGATGTTATTTATTTTTTTTAACAACCAAATTTCAACTAACCTCAGGTTAATCAAACTATCCACGCAACAATTTTTTAATTTCTTTTACCATGAAATTTTGTAATGAAATAACAATGTATGATGTAAAATTATAAAAATGTATAAAATGCCGGCGTTTTAAGATTAATGTGTATTGTATGTATGTATTTACCTCTATACACAAGTTTTTGTGAATGTGTGTCAATTTATAAGACCGAAAAGCACTGAAAAAAACCATTTCACTTCAGCTAACTTCATGCTATGTAACAGGTTATTTTTTATAATTTGTTTATGAAGACTAGAGGTCTCTAGTCTTAATTATATTTCTGTACATCACTGTACATGGTTCAGATGAATACTGTCGCGATATTCTTCTACTGGTTCCACTTTAGTACATACCAGTTAAATACAAAAACAAATGCTCCAAAATTAACTAAAAAATTACTCCAAATATTATATAATTAAAAATTCCAAGTCCAGAAATTATTTAAATTATTATTTATTTAT
>JAPYYR010000829.1:0-65500 GCA_030523065.1 Aphidius colemani
GTGTGTGTGTTATAAATTTTATTGAATTAAAAAAACAAAAAAATCTAATAATTAAATAATTGAGTTAATAATAATAACTAATTTAAAAAATTATGTTGTTTTTTGTCTCTTATATATTTACATTATTAATTTTTTATAATTTATTGAGTCAAGATATTGAGCAATAATATCAAAGCATAATTTTTAGATAAAATATATTTGGTACTATTTGATGATAATCGAACCGCCAAAAAATAACAACAAACGCCATTTAAAAAAAAATTAAAAAAAAAAGAGATTCAAAGCTGTTCAATGCTATTATATTATCTTTAGTTATCTGTTTGTATATTTGTTGTGTCCCCAAGTCGGGTATAGATATACAATATACTCTTATCTAGATGACGATGATGACAATGAAGAGGAAAAAAGAGGTGGTACCAAGTGAAAGTTGTGTATATTTTTATCAATTTATAAATGTAGGTTGATAATAAAATAGCAATAATAATAGCTATTATTATTAAAAAACAATAAACCAGCTAATTATTTATGAAAATAATTATAAAAAGTCATTTATAACATAATAATTTTAGTTGTTACTAAGTGATTATATTGTTGCTTGATTGTGACAATGTAATAAGTGAGTAATAAATAATCAAAAGTGTCTTGTTACAATGTCAATAAAATAACATTAAAAAATCATCATATATATCTGTATAATCATCTCTTTTTCAATGTATGTACAACTGGTGATACGATTATATTGGTTAACCTCGTTTAATAAAATTTACCATTTTCGGTATACTTTGATATAATCAATGATGACAATCAGTGTTAAACAAAAGTTTTTATTATGTATACAATTTTTTTTCAAATAAATAATGTAATAATTACTCCAAAAAATTTACCTACTTACTTGTAGGTATTACTTAAATAAATTAAAAGTTATGAAAATATAAATTAATAATATCAAAAAAAATAAATAAATAAATAAATTGATAACAACATCTAGATAAGAGTATATTTAATTAAAAATGTCGTTGGAAAGTGAGTGGAAAAATTCATGTAGGCTTTGTGCTGAAGATAAATTAGACATGTTAAAAATATTTGGTGATGAAGGTAAAAAACGTAAAATTGCAAATAAATTACGTTTATGTTTACCAGTTTTAGTATACAAAACAGATCCATTACCAAAACAAATATGTCAACATTGTGCATCACGTCTTGATGATATTTATGAGTTTCGTGAATATTGTTTAGATATATATAAAAAAATGCACTGTAAATTATTGACAAATAAAGATATTAAAACAGTTAATATATTTTTGGATGCAATGAATAATTCTGTGGATCCATGTAAAGTTAATTTATGTACAATTAAATCACGTGCACCATTACCACCACTTGTACCATTGCCAATAACGTCAAACACAAAAGTTAATAATAAGTTACAAGATGAATTAAGTATTAATTCAATTGTAAATAGTAATAATAAAACAAGTGCTATTGAAGATGATGGTGAAGATGATGAAGATATTAATGATGTTGAAAATAAAAAAAACAAATCATTTGTTGATGTACCATGTGATGTACAAATAAAAGAAGAAGCAGGAGAAAATAATCAAGGCATGGCACTTACTGAAGATGATGAAGATGATGATGATTTTAACAATGAAAATAATTATGATAATTGTTATGATGATAATAATCAAAATGAATTTGATGATTTATTAACTGATGTTAATTTAAGTGAAGAAGAAGCGATTGTTGCTAAAAAAAAAACAAGTATACTTAAACAAGCATTGACTGGATATTTATCAGTCAATAATTGTCAAGAATCATCAAAGAAAAAATTGACTTCTAAATGGTGGTGTTTACCTTGTAACAGTTATTTCAAGTATGTATAATTTTTTAAAAATAATGCTAAGCTATAATGATAATTAATTTTTTGTTTTTTATTGTAGAACAAAAGAAGCTTTGATAAAGCATATGCATCAAAATTGTCCTCGTAGTTATACATGTGGTAAATGTACACAAGTATTTCAGAGTGTTGAAGAATTAGCTAAGCACGAAGGTACAGATCATTTAAAAATAACACTTGATTTTGATGAAACAGTTAAAGAATGCCATCAGTGTGATCGTGAATTTGTCAGTTGGGAAATGCTTAGACATCATCGTATACGTGATCATGTTGGTTGTTCACTTGAACTTGGTACAAGTACATGGTGTCAAATATGTAATAGATTTTTTACAAATACTGATGATTATCAAAGTCACTTAGAACTTCATAATTCTGATAGATCAATTATAAATAATGACATAAATAATGGCTTTGTTGTTGTTGACGATAATGATGACGATGATGATGATGTTAAAAAGAAAGAACAATTTCTTAAAAGTATCAAGTCATTAACTTGTCCAACTTGTGGAAAGGTAATTTTTTATTTTTGTTTTTCATTTCAATAATTTAATATGAAGAGTATAATTTTTTTTTTTATGATGCTTTCATAGACATGTACACAACAAAGTGCACTATCAAATCATTTACGAACACATGAGCCAAAGAAACATAAATGTGAAGAATGTGGTAGATCATTTGGTTTATTGATACGTTTAGAAACACATAGACTCAGTGAACATAAAAATCAGCAGTTATCATCACCAGTTATGACGAATGTTGAACAAGAAGAAGCACTAAATGCTGAAAGAGAAGCTCGTGAAGCTAAAATGACAGTAAATCGTCGTAGAAAATATTCCGAGGTAATAAATAAAAATCTAAATTAACTTAACAATTTATATTTAATTTGATTTGTTTTTTTTTTTTTTTTAGATAATCGACAATGATGATCTTTTAACAGACAATCAATCACCATCTAAAAAACAAAATAATAATTCAATTTCAATCAAAAATGTTGCACGTTGTGGTATATGTCAACAATGGTTTAATGATCATACAACAATGTTAACACATTTACAAACTCATTCCGATAATTTAACAGTTAAAAATTTTTTTTGTTATATATGCAAAAAAAGTTTTAAAGAAAAATGGCAATTACAAAGACATGAAGTATCACATAAACATAATAAGACACTTGCCATTAATAATAAAAATAAATATGAAAATACTCATGTTGTTGATAAAACTTATCATTGTTCAAAATGTAATAAAATATTTTTCAAAGAATTTTCACTTATGACACATCAGTGTAGTCCATCAATGACAATTGAAAAAATACCACCTAAAAAGAAAATTAGAAAACAAAATTTTAAAAGTTATGGATGTTCAAAGTGTGATGCTTGTTTTAACAGTTCACAATCGAGAAATTCACATATGAAAGTTCATTCTGAGTCAAGGGTAATGATTATTTATTTATTTTTAACTTAAAATAATAACAACTGATTTATTATTAGCTAATTTAACAATAGACTAGATTGATATCAATTTAACTTTCAAATTGTATTAAAAATTGTAAATAACGTATTTTTGTTTATTAAAATAACAGCAAAATTAGTCAGTCAATATTTATCTGTTATTTTTTAATTTTTAAATTGCTAATTTAATTTTTATTTACAGAAAAAAAAAAATATGAAGAATGGCATTGAAGAAAGTAAAAAAATAAATCCAGATTTATCACAAAGTTCGTCATTATTACTTGAACCGAAAATTGACATTCAAGAATCCGAACCACCAGCACCAATTAAGAGGACTCTTATTAAAACAGCAAATGGGTAAGTTAATTAAATTATTAATTACTTTGAATTATTATTGCATATAAATTAATTGATAATTATTTCTTCAATAAGATATCGTTGTGGAGTGTGTCAGTCACCTTTTGTACTTCGTGAATTGGCTGTTGCACATTTACGTTCAGCACATCCAGTGATGCCTTATCAATGTCCATATTGTAAAAAACGTTTTACAACACAATATACATTTTCACATCATATTAAGAAGCAACATCCTGATGAGTCTGAAAAATAATTAAATGTCATCATACTTACTAAGTAGGTTCATAAATATGTATATTTTTTTTTTTCTCTTTTTCTTTTCTCGAATTAAATTTTCGTAATTTTAAATTAAAAATTAAACTGGATAATTAGAAGAACTGTTTTTTTTCTTTTTCTTTTTCTTTTTCATTAATTTTATCATTTGTTTTCTGTTTTTATTATCTTTCTTTGAAACAATTAGTAATAATAAATTGGCATTAAATGTATAAAATACAAATTTGCTGTAAATTGATAAAATTGTTTTTAAAATTATATATTTTTAAAGTAAAATAGCAAATATATTTTTTTATACTTAGTAATTGAGTGGTACACTTAGATATCACGGTTTTGAATTGTAAAAAAGAAAAAAAAAAAAATGTTATTTAATAAGATGGTTTCAATTAATATAAATTTGTATCATAAATAATTATAAATAAATAAATAGTATTTAAATTTTTTTTTTTAAATTGTTGTTCTTTTTTTTTATCATTGATTAATTTTTATTTTTTTTATTTTTATATTAGTTGATTGAATTCAAAAAATCTGTCGCTTAAATTGGCATAAAAAAATAAAGTTTGATCCTCATTCATAGCAAAATTAAAAACAAATTAGAATCTTTTTTATCAATAACAAAGTGACAAAAAACACTGACGTGTCTTAGTAAATACAAAGTCGACTTTAAAACGGTGTCAAGCTTTGATTGATTAGTAAAAATAATATATCGTTTTTAATTCAACCAATATTATCATGAATTTATTTATTTTTTATGTTACTACTGTGGTATTTATTACTATCAATGGTGAAATGATTGAATATAATCAGACATTAACTGTGAAAGAACGTAGTTGTATATTCTCAAAATTTTCACGAGATTTACTTTGGAAAAATTGCAAAGCTGTTTATTATCTTGACTGTGTTATATTACGTCAAAAAGTTACATTTAGTGTAAGTAAATTTATAAATTATATTAGTTTTTTTTTTTATTACCTGGACGACTTCAATCAGGCATAATTTTTTTTAGAATTCATTCTAAATAATAAATATTTTTATTTTAGGTATACAAGTCTGGCAATGATGAAAGAGGAACAGAATTTCATAGACCTGGCAAATTTGAGTGGATTAATTTAACTAAATATCAAAGAGTAAAAGAATTTTGCGCCTATATAGATAATTTTGGTATGCCTCAAAATATTTAATTTGAATACTTATTTAGTATTTTCAATATTAAAAAATAATTTATGTCAAAATATTGATATTATATATATTTTTTTTTAGATAAAGTACGACAACAACAGACTATCCGAATCCTAAGTAGCTGTGAAAAAGTTGACCCATAAAATTAACGTTTAACTATTCAATAGACAAATATTTTTTTTTTTCTCTTAATATTTTTAAAATAATCTTAAATTTCTTAAACATTGCTTACTGATTTTCAATAAAATAATATTCATAAAATAAGATTACACATTTTTATCTACTGTTAATTAAATTTTTCAATTGTTAATTTTTCTATTTAACAATAATCAAATTAATTTTAAATAAAACAACGAATAAATTGTACTTGAAATGACATATTTATTGATATTTTTATTATTATTATTAATTTAATGATAATTATTTATTGTTAAAAAATAAAAAACTACTACTAAATGTCTTTGAACTGTATTTTTTAAATGTATTTTCAAAAATTTCCGCTGTTTTTTCTAAGCCAATCCGTTTATTTCAATTTCCCAGTGTGGATTCCATGTTTAGTTGTTCCATAATTCATCAATTTAACCTTAAAATTAATTGTAAAATATCATAGACATTTGTTGTATACATATATATACACGTGGCGTCAATATAATAAAATAATTCAAGTAAATTAACAATCTTTACTAACTTAATCATTTATCATCAATAAATAATATTAATTTAATAAAAAATAACATAATTAGTGCATTAAAAATAATATTAAACATTTGTTTATATATTAAGCAACAAACTGTCGATAATAATATTCAATCTGTTTAATAATTAATAATAAATTACAGAATGGAAGGAAAAGCAAATGAAAGTATTAAAAAGAAAAAAAATACCAAACAAGACAGGACAATATACTTACGTTTTCCAAAACGCATTACTGATATTGATGAAGTACGTAATTTAATAACTGGTGATGCAAATATTAAATTACGAAGACAAGCATCAAGACATTGTCATGTTATATTTCCTAAAATGGAACAAAAAATAAACAACATGAAATCAATAAAGGCTAAATCAAAAGAAAATAAATTGCGTATTGTTGTATCTGGTGTTAAACCAAATCAAAAAATTTTACAATCATCTGACAATGATGAATTAGTTACTGAGAATAAAAAAGTTACATCAACAAAAGCTAAAGATAATGAAAAAAATGTGGATAAACAAGTTAAACAAAAATCAATTAAGCCTAAATTATCTAAAGCAAAAAAACGAGCGTAATTATTAACTTTTATTTTTATAAATTTATTTTACCACAATAATCATGATTAATTTGTTTTTCCTCTTTTTATTTTTTGTTACAGAATAATTGTACGTGGAATTTCAAAAGACACACCCTTGGCATTAGTCAAAGAAGCATTTCCAGATTGTAAAACTTTTGCATACATTAAAGACGAAGTAGTTTCAGGGTAAAGCTAATTATTTATTATTAAAATATGCTCTTTATATTTGTTTATATTTGTTATTAATATATTATTTTATTTCAACAGAGTTCCAGGTGGTATCTACAAACGAGCAGTTGTAAAATTCGACACAGCTCAAACAGCAACTGAGTATTTAACTAAAAAACGTACTTGGCCATTGATAAATGGAAAAGAAATCGAAATAAAACAAGATCTAAGAAAAAAAACAAATGCTGCAAGACAAAAAAAATTAGCTGCTCTCAAAATTAAAGATGATGAAACAAATAATTCAAGTAATATGCAATTAAAAAAAAAGAATGACCTTGAAGTAGATGGTACATCATCTGGAGCTGTCATAAAAATGGAGAATCAAAGTGATAATGATGCTGCTGTTGTTGAAAATCTTCCCAAGAAAGAGAAAAAATAAATTGAATAAATTACTATTAATATAAATTTTAAACAATTAATATTAAAACAAAATATTCAATAAAATAATCATTAAAAAACAAAATTTACTGTGTGAAAACTTTTCAACAATTCAACATAATAAATTAATCTTAAATTAAAACAATTCAAATGACTTTTTTTAATAGCTTATCATCATTTTCCTAATGTATAAAAAAAAAATTATATATATTTTGTTACTAATTAATTTATAATTAAATTTATTGAGCATTAAATTTATAACTTTTTCAAAAAATATCTGTACTATCGACAAAATAAAAATAGTTACATTATCAGCCTCAATACACACACACATACAGAGACAACACAAACAAACATGCTTTTGTATTTTTTCTCTCCAATTTTTCTTTCTTTATAAAATTGCCATCGAAGAAGCGTTGTCGCTTTTGATTAGCAATAATCACTTTTTATCCGTTGCATCCCACGAAATAATATCAAAGTAAGAATATTAATTAAAACTTGATTAATTTATTTATTTGTCAAACTTATTAATTCGATTAATAATTGTGTTGTTTATGTGTTAATCAAATAAATCATATGCACCAGGACTGTTAATTTCTTGCCTTCATTTTGTTAAATTAATTTTTAACCAGTGTTTTATTATTAATAATATATCAATTGTTTAATTAATTTTTTTTTACCTAATTGAACAATCAATTTAATTATCAAATTACATGTCCAGTGGTTAATGATTTATTTGAAAGAAATAAAAAAAATGTGTGATAGTGAAAACATAACCTATCGCGTGCCACAACTAGTTGTTGATAATAATAATTTTTTAAAAGTATTGTGCAAATGATTAATGTGTTGTTTTTTAATTTGTTAATTAGATGTTGATGCCAAAAAAGAATCGCGTTGCGATCTATGAATACCTTTTCAAGGAAGGTGTCATGGTAGCCAAGAAAGACTTCCACGCACCAAAGCATCCTGAATTGGAAACAATTCCAAATCTCCAAGTCATCAAGGCTATGCAGGTAAATGAATTATCAATATGCTGACTCAGTAATAGAAGTCAAATCAAATCATAAATAAACTAACAATATATTTTTATGTTTTTTTTTTTAGTCATTGAAATCCAAAGGATACGCCAAGGAACAATTTGCATGGAGACATTATTACTGGTATCTTACAAACGAAGGTATCGAATACTTGCGTGGTTTCCTTCATCTTCCTCCAGAAATTGTCCCATCAACTTTGAAACGTCAACCAAGACCAGAAACTGCTCGCCCACGACCAGCAGCAACAAAATCAGATTCATCAAGACCAACTGAAGACAGAGCTGGATACAGACGTGGACCAGGTGGTCCACCAGCTCCTGGTGATAAGAAAGCAGACATTGGTCCAGGTACCGGTGATCTTGAATTCCGTGGTGGTTTTGGACGTGGTAAAGCACCACAATAGATTTGTACGATGGCAAAAAAATTATTAAAATAAACCTTTAATAAAAAATTAATTACAAGTTGTGTTTATTATTTTTTTACAATTATTTATTATGAATATCTATATCAATTTTTTTTATTCTCGTCTTTTGTTTAATTAGTTAATTTATCATGTACTAAGTCATTACTAATGAATAATGACTGATCATTGATTAAATCAGTGATCAACATTGAAATTTCAATACAAATTCTTATGTCTAGCTAGTTACTGTTTTTTATCTGATAGATAAATAATATTAATTTATTGTTGACCTAATTATTTTATAGAAAATGAATATTTTTTTTTATTTATTGCTCCGAAATTACTCATTTAAATGTCCACAACCCACATGTGTGTAAGTCCCCCCTTGCGGTAATACCCTTAAACTCATGAGTCCCGAATCAAAATGGAGTACTTGACGTTAATCATGTACTGTCATGTACTCAATACATGTAAATACACAAGTACCGCTAAAAAAATAACACAGTAACAACAAGTTGGTAAATCCACATATTAAAATTATTACTAAACTATAAATTAATATAAAAATTATTTTTAATCAGGTAAAATCAATACTACTAATTATATGAAAAAGGAAAAAAAAATAAACAAATCAAGATGCAAACAATTGGAGAAAATACACTCAATGCATTGATGATATCAGAAAGTTATTTAGCAAATTTTACAAGTGATAGTAAAAATATATCAAGATCTCGTTCTAATAAAACAATAATAAAACCAATTGAAAAAGAAGATAGTGATTTGGGTAAATATTTTCAAGATAGTCTTGTTGTATCATTTTCAAATATACCATCAATAAGTCCAGTTAAAATTAATACCACTGAAAAAACATTAAAAAACACAACAACAACATCAATTGCATCAACATCTAAAAATAATAATGAACAAAAATTAATTAATGTTAAAAAAAAACATGATTACAATACAGATGATAGTCCAGTTTTAACAAAATCAAGATATCCATTACGAAATCATAAAAATAAATTAATAATAAATGAACCTAGTCAATCAAAAAAACTTAAAACAACAAGGGTCAATGAAGACATTGATTTACTAGATAAAATTAGCAGTACTAGTAGTGATGCTGGTATTGATATTGATATTGATATTGTTGATGATGATGATGATGATGAAAAAATTAATGTTGATTATACAACAAAAACAAGTCATATACAAGAATTAATAAAATCATCATTGTCTTATGAAGTACCAACACAAATATCAACTCAAGAACGTCTTAAATTATCAAATTGGGGTTTACCATTAACTGTACTTAGAAAATATGAAGAACGTGGTGTAACATCAATGTTTCCATGGCAAGTTGAATGTTTATCAAATTCTAATCTTATTGATAGAGCTAAAAATCTTGTTTATTCAGCACCAACATCAGCTGGCAAAACACTTGTATCAGAAATATTAATAATTAAAACAGTTCTTGAACGTCGTAAAAAAGTAATATTTATACTACCATTTGTATCAGTTGTACGTGAAAAAATGTATTATTTTAAGGATTTATTATCAGATGCTGAGGTTAAAGTTGAAGGTTTTATGGGTGGTATACAACCACCAGGTGGTTTTAATGCAACAGATGTTGCAATAGCAACAATTGAAAAAGCAAATTCATTGATAAATCAAATGATGGAAGAAGGTGGCCTTGAAAATCTTGGTGCTGTTGTTATTGATGAATTACATTTACTTGGTGATCCATATCGCGGTTATTTACTTGAATTATTATTAACAAAATTAAAATACATGACATTAAAAGAAGAAAATATAAATATACAATTAATTGGAATGTCAGCAACATTACCAAATTTAGATTTACTTGCAAAATGGCTTGATGCTGAATTATATAAAACAGATTTTCGTCCAATACCATTAAAAGAGTATTGTAAAATTGGCACAACAATATATGATGATAAATTAAATTTACACAGACTAATAAAACCATTACAAGAATTAAATAATGATAATGACAGTGATAACATAATACAATTATGTCTTGAAACAATACTTGAAGGACACAGTGTATTAATATTTTGTCCAACTAAAAATTGGACCGAAAGTCTTGCACAACAATTGTCATTAGTTATAAGTCAACTTGGTAGACAAAATAATGAATTAGGTATTGCATTACGTAAACAATTAAATACTGAAACAATCATGGAAACATTAGAACAACTTAAACGTTCACCAGTTGGTCTTGATTCAATATTAAATAAAACAGTATCATTTGGTGTTGCATTTCATCATGCTGGTTTGACAATGGATGAACGTGATATTGTTGAAGGTGCATTTCGTTCTGGTTCATTAAAAATATTAACAGCAACATCCACATTAAGTAGTGGTGTTAATTTACCAGCAAGAAGAGTTATAATAAGAACAATAATGTATCATGGTAAACCAATTGATACATTAACATATAAACAAATGATTGGTCGTGCTGGTAGAATGGGAAAAGATAGTGCTGGCGAAAGTATTATTCTTTGTAAACAAAATGAACGTATATTTTTAAAAAAATTATTACATTCAAATCTTGAACCAATTAAATCATGTTTAAATAGTACTGGACCATTAATAAGAGCTCTACTTGAAGCTGTTGCTAGTGAAGTTGCATATACAATTGATGATATTAATTTATATATGAAATGTACATTATTATATTTAACAAATACACAAGAAATTGATAGTTTAACAATTGATGCTGTTGATTTTTTAGTTAAAAATGAATTTTTTTTAAATCAAAAATCAATAAATGGTAATGATGAAAGATGGATTGCAACACAACTTGGTAAAGCAAGTTTAGCTGCATCAGTACCACCAAAAGATGCATTATTTTTATTTGAAGAATTATTAAAAGCAAGAAGAACATTTGTACTTGATACTGAGTTACATATTATTTATACTGTAACACCAATTAATTCATCAAATAATATTGGTGATATTAATTGGTTAAATTTTTTTGATTTATGGAAATCAATGTCTGATAGTGATAAAAGAGTTGGTCAACATGTTGGTGTTAGTGAAAAATTCATAGCAAGTGGTATTAGTGGTAAAATTAAAAATAGTAAATTACTTGATATACATAAACGTTTTTATACATCATTAATATTGAATGATCTCGTTAAAGAAATACCATTATCAGTTGTTTGTAAAAAATATTCATGTTGTCGTGGTGTTGTACAAAGTCTTCAACAAACAGCAGCAACATTTGCTGGTATGATTACACAATTTTGTAAAAAACTTGGTTGGGATTGTGTTGAATTATTGGTTAATCAATTTCAACAACGTTTACAGTTTGGTGTATCACGTGAGCTATTAGATTTATTAAGATTATCAATGTTAAATGGTATTAGAGCAAGAAGTTTATTCAAAGAAGGTATTAAAAGTGTAGCTGAATTAGCTGTTGCTGATGATATGGATGTTGAAAGAGCATTATACAAAGCATTACCATTTGAAAGTGAAAAAGATTATAATAATGAACATGAATATGATCTTGTTAAACGTAATAAAATGAGAAGTGTTTTTGTAACTGGTAAAGATGGTTTAACACCAAGACAAGCAGCAGTTATGCTGGTTAAAGAAGCAAGAGAACTTGTTAAAAATGAATTAGGTATTGATGAAGTTGATTGGAATAAAAAAAATAAAAATCATTTAACTGGTCAAACTTGTACAAATTATTTACAAAGATCAAACAGAAATACAGAAATATTAAGACAAGATTCTTCAACAAGTTATTCATCAAGTGTATCAATAAATAGTGGTTCTTCAAAAATATTTATTGAAGATGACGATGACGATGATGATGATGATAAGAATGTACAACAATCTCTCAGTTTAATTGAAGAGGATGAAGAGGATGAAGAGAATGACGACAATATTGTTGATGATGATGATGATGATGATGATGAACAAAGCGCTGATAAAACTGTAGAAAATATTCCAGAAATAGCTGAAAAACAATCTAGCATAGAAAGTTTTGGTGAAAGTTTAAAATTTGAATCAAGAATGGAAAATTTATCAACACCAAAATCAATTTTACTTAAAGAAACATTTAATACAATACCAGATTCACGAAGTCCAAGTCTTTTTGGTGATAGTTTAATTTTAGATACACAAGATTGTAATTTGCTTGATGAAAATATTCTTGAACATAATGTTCTTGATGAAAATGTAATTGATCCAAATTTACTTGACATAGATGTAGCTGATTTTGAAGAAAATGATTTTTCATGTTTACAATCATCATCAAATAATAATAATAATAATAATAATCCAAATGTTCAATTAAAAAATTTAGATGACAAAGATAAAACCAAATCATTATGTTGGGCTGATGATTCATGGAACATGACAAATGGAATTCTCAATGTACTTGACCAACAAGCTCGACAAAATAATAAAAAACCAACATCTACATTAAATACTGAGACAAATAATAAATTGGATAATGTAAAATTAACATTAACAAATGATACACCTAAAGAAGCTGATAAAAAATCATTAAAACGTAAATCAAGTAGTCCAATTATTACTGATAAATCACCACTAGCTAGTGTTGTTAAATATGATGCAGCAAAAAGATTATCAACAGACTCCAATACATCAGAGGATGATGTTGTTGTTGGTACTCAAATAATGGATATGTCAAATACAAGCACTAAACTAAGTAGAACACGATTAAAGCTTGAAGCACTTAGAATACGTACACAAAAAACAACAGCATTAATTAAAACTCCATTAACATCAAAGACATCAACAACATTTATTGTTCCTTTTGATGATAATAATGATAATAATGATGATGATGATGATAATGATGATTTATTTACCCAAAGTATCATACCAAATTCTGAAGATGAAGATTCTTCACCAAAGAAAAAAAAAAAGAAAACAACATCAAAAATTCATGAAAAATTATTGAGAAAAAATAATAATTTATATAATAATAGTATGAATTTAAAGGAACTTGTTGTTATAAGTGTATCAGAAATTGAAAAATTTAATGAATTTAAAAATGAATTAATTAAAATAAATGAAATATCAATGGCACTTGCTTGTGAGTCATTTGTTAAAGATACAATATGCATTGGTACGAGAATAATAAGTACAATTAACAACAAAGAATATGAAAGAAAAATTAAAAAAATTGATAATTGTATTTATAATGATAGAAAACTATGTGGTGTTGCAATAACATGGGGTAAAAATGTATATTATATGTCATTTGAAAATATACAAGAACCAAATCGTGTGTCAATAAAAGATAGAATGTCATTGTTAATTGATATACTTACAAATGATAATTTAACTGTACGTTGTTTTTCATCAAAAGAAATATATAAAACTCTATTTAATTGTTGTAATATATCATCGACATGTAAATTCATTGATCCAACTGTTGCTGATTGGTTAATTAATCCAGATTTACCAGATAAAATATTTGGCAATTTAATTAGTGAATATTTACCAGATGGATTAGAACTTTATCAAAGACTTGGATCAATAAGTGGATATTTTGGTCCTGGTTTATATGTTAAATCAAAAATATCTGGATGTATTAGAGCATGTACAGAAGCAGCACTAACTTGGTGTACAACAAATGTGTTATTAAAAAAATTACAATATAAAAATTCACAATTATTAGATACATATTTGAATATTGAAATGAAAATTGTTATGATATTATCAAGAATGGAGTTGACTGGTTTTGGTATTAATTTACCAGCACTACAAGAATTATCAACAGTCATTAAACAACAATTATTACAAATTGAAAACCAAGCATACACATATGCTGGTAAAAAATTTAATTTTTCATCATCAAAAGCTGTTGCTCAAGTATTAGGCTTAACAAATGATAATAATAACAAAAAGAAAATAAGTACAAATAAAATGTCATTAGAATTGTGTGATAATCCAATAGCAAATTTAATAACAAATTGGCGTAAATTACATTCAACATATATTAAAATGGTATGTCCATTATTAAATTTAGCTGAAAAAAATTCAAGAATACATGGTAATTGTCTGACAAATACAGTCACTGGACGTGTATCAATGCACGAGCCAAATTTACAAAATGTACCACGTGATTTTAATTCAGCTGATGATACATTTGTGATAAGTGTTAGAATGGCATTTGTTCCAGCAATTGGTAATATTATGTTATCAGCTGATTATTGTCAGCTTGAGTTACGTATACTTGCACATTTATCAAAAGAGCCAATATTATGTAGAGTGTTTAAAAAACCAGGTGATGTGTTTAAAAATATATCAGCACATTGGTATAATTGTGCAATTGATGATGTTGATGAAACAATGAGACAACGTACAAAACAATTATGTTATGCTATGATTTATGGTATGGGAATTAAAGCACTTGCTGAAACATTAAAAGTACAAGAAGAACAAGCTAAAGAATTTCAAGATAAATTTATGTCAACATATCCTGGATTAAGAAAATGGATCAACAAAACATTGGATGAAGCTAAAAAAAAAGGATACATAACAACATTAATGGGAAGAAGAAGATATTTACCTGGTTTAAATAGTGATGCTAATGGAGAAAAAAAACATGCTGAAAGACAGGCAATTAACACAATGGTACAAGGCTCAGCTGCTGATATCACTAAAAAAGCTATGGTTTTTATTGATGAAAAAATGAAATATGAATACAGTGATATGCCAATGGTACTTGTTGATTATCCAGTCAAAAGAAAATTAAGAAAAAGTAAAGATTCAATACCGCGAGGTGGTTATTTAGTATTGCAACTACATGATGAATTAATTTATGAAGTTAATGGTCATGATTTAGAAAATGTTGCTCGAATCATCAAAGAATCTATGGAAAATTGTTGTGAATTATCAGTGCCTCTGCCAGTCAAAGTCAAAGTCGGACCGGCATGGGGTGACCTTCAAGAATATAAATTCTAAAATTATATAAATTTTTTTTTTTTAATTAATCACGTTGCTTATGCAAAGAAAAAATTTTTTTTAAAATTTTTATTGTATATATAATATTTAATTGTTGATTATCATGTTTTGATTTTTTTTTTTTAAACAAATTAACTATACGCTATTGCGAAGTTATTAAATATATCTGTGTGAGATTGTACAATTAAATTATTCAAGGAAAAAATATATATATATATGGATACAAATGAAATGAAAAATAGAAGATGAAATTAAAATAAATTTATATATTTAAAAAATTGTATATATTTTACTAAAATAAAATATAATTAACGTCATAATTGATTGTTTTATTGATTAGTTAAATAAAAATTAAAATACAGTAAAATTAAATTGAATCACATGTTGGTGCAAGTGATTGATGTAATCTAGTGACAGCAGTTCTGACAATTTGTTGAAATGTATCATCCTCTGGACATGATACCTCAAGACTCGTTAAATCAATATGTGCTTTTTTATCATCAACAGTAACATATAATTTTTCACCTTTAAAAATTTTTGGTACTGAGTCTTCACCAAACATTTCTTGTAACATTTCAATGAGACATTCTTTAAAATGCATTCGATCCATTTTAGTTGGTGCTGGTAATATTTTTGGTGGTGTTTCTAACATTTCACATTGTAATAATGCAACAACAATTGAATCAGCATACATATCATTAACTGGTGTTGCAATCCATTCGAGTGTTACAATTTTACCATCAATAGTAACATCAACATTTTTAAATACTCTTATTTTTTTATCGTCAATAATATCAAGTGTACCAGATATTTGTTGTAATAAATGTTTAAGTACAGACCATGATGAATTGAAACATATACTTTGTCGTTGTACAATTTGTGCAATACCCATGTTAGTATATTTTGATAAATCAGATGGTGCTAACATATGATAATTAAAATTTCTTTTAACAATAACACCAGATATAACTTGTCCTGGTTTTGGTGTATCAATAGCAAGTGTACCCATAACTTTAGCTGTTTTTTCACCACGAAAATATAATTCAACAGCAACAGTATTTCTTGGATTATGTATTTCCATTGTTGTTGATGGATCATCTTCATATTCACGTTGTAATGCTGCTTTTAATCTTCCCATTTCATTAGCTTCACCATGCACCAGGACAACATGTGGTGGTTTTAAAATTCTTATAAATTCAGATGTTTGTTGATAATCTGTATGCGCTGAAAATGATATATAATCAACAGACATTTTTAATGGTAATCTTTGTCCACTCATTGTTGCAATATCTTCTGGTTCAGATAAAACTGTTTTAGCAAGTGTACCCTCAACACAATAACCAGCTATGATAACACCATTTTTAGTATCAGTACACCATGATTCAAATAATTCTCTTGATAAACCACTTTGCATCATACCTGGTGATGCCATAACAACACAAGGACCAATATCATCAAAATGATCAATACCTTTTAAATTTGATATATGTTTAAATACAAATGGATTATTAATTGCAATTTGACGACGTATTTTGTCATTCATTGCATTAACATATGTTTGATAAACAGCCATACATTTTTTAGCAAGTGATGATGCATAATATATTGGTATTTCATGTAGCTCTGGATGTAATGACCAATATTCATCAAGTATTAATAGTAATTCTTGTGCTCTACCTAATGCAAATACTGGTATAAGACATCTACCACCACGATTTACAATTTCATGTACTAAATTTGTAAATCTACCTTCTCTATCTTCACGTTTTTCATGTATATGTGTACCATATGTTGATTCTGTTATTAATACATCTGGATGTACATTTGGTATTTCAGCAGCCATTAAATGACGATCTTCTTGTCTACTAAAATCACCAGTATATAATATTTTAACACCAGCAATTTCAATCATAAACATTGCTGCACCAAGTACATGACCAGCATTATAAGCCCAAAATTTTATACCAAATACATCTTTTTCTTCATGAAAATTAATTGTTTCTATTTTATCCATACTTGCTTCAAGATCAGACTCAGTATACAACATTTGTTCAGTTGCAATATTACTAACTTTAATATAATCAGATAAAAGCCAACGATAAATTGCTTTTGTTGCATGTGTCATAAAACAACGTCCTTTAAAACTTGTTTTTTGTAAAAACCATGGTAATGCACCACAATGGTCCAAATGAAAATGTGATATTAATAATAAATCTATTTCATCTGGTTCAATTAAATCAACGTATGGCAGTGCATCCATGCCTGATAAACCTGGATGAATACCACAATCCAGCATTATTTGTTTTCCTTTAAATTCAAGCATTATACAAGATCTTCCAACTTCCTGACCAGCACCCAATGGTTTTATTGATAATAAATCACTCTCCTCTGCTGGTACATTGTCCATTTTTTGTCCACGTTTTGATGTCATCTTTAAACTATAATTATTTCCTTTTATAATTAGATAATATATATATTGTTGTGTTTAGATTTTTTTTAACTTACTTCTTAGGTTAGAATTAATTTGTTTGTTTGTTATTAATTTAATTACTCAATTATTATTGACACAATCTCAAATAATAATATCAACATTAAAATGTTTTATTTTTATATTTTTAAAATTGTTTAATTATTTAAAATAATTTTGTTATAAAAAATAAACTAATAAACACCGGTTGTGCTTTATTATGTTGCTCTATGCAGCTCTATGTTGCACTGCATTGTATTGTGTAAATAGTACTATGGTATGTTCTATGTAGAATATCTTGAAAAAATATTTTCGTGATCTACTAGAACTACATTTTTTTAAAAAAAGCATCATGAAATTCCTATAAAACTATTATTTAAATTTAATTACTTCATGAGGAATATTAAATAAATAAATATAATCAAAAGGAAAACAAGTCAAGCTCAAAGTAAATTAACACTTTGAAATAAATAAAAAATAATTTTACAATGATATAAATTGCATAATAAACATTTTTAATTGAAATTTTAATTATAAAAATTATTAGTAAATTGTTACAAGTAAATAATAATAATAATAATAACAATATAAAAAAGATTATTAATTTTTATAAAATAATAGTTATCCAGTTATGTAATTTGAATCAAGATAAGATGAGCCTGAAAATGATGATGGAAAATATTCAAGATCATAGTTATTTGTTTTTTTTGTTTTATCATATGGAATATACTTATGATTATTTGAATGTAAAGTCGAGCTATCAATTTGTGTGATGACACAATCAGAACAGAAATCAATATCAACATCATGGCACTCAGCACAATGCCATCTTGTTCCTCGTATTGGTTCACTTTTACATCCAGCACATTTAAAACCAAAATGACCATGTGATAGATTAGTATCATCATTTTTTTCAATTTTAATTCTTTGTAACATTTCAATATGAGTGTATACTCTCTGTGTATGGCCTTCACTACGTTCAGAACTATTGCTGTCATCACAATAACCACTTGGATTACTTGATACACCATCAATACAATTATCATAATTATTTTTGTCAAAATCCATATTATCATCATCATGATTTTCACAACTATCAAATTCTTTGTATGGAAAAAATGTTGATGCTCTGTTACCACGACGTTTACGTTTACCTAAACGTGAATGAGCACTTGTTTCACTTTTATTACCTTTTCTAAATGTCATTGCAACTTGTTTTAATTTTATTTCATATTTTTGTACTCTACTTGATACTTGTTTTGGTGTACGATTACCCAATTCATTTGCAATTTTAGTCCATCTACGCATTTGAATTGTTTCTTCTGGATATTTTTCAAGTAAACGATCAAGTCTCATTTGCTCTTCATCTGTCCATGGTTGATTAAATGTTTCTGGTTTACTGTCATCAAATATTCTACCTCTAACAAGTCTTTTATTATCGTCAATTTTTTTTTCACATATTGATGGTGCTTCTTTGGGTCTTGTTTGTGGGCCCATTCTTGTATCACTACCATAAACAGTGTACTGGCTAAAATCAATTTTTGGAATATCTGGTATTTTACGACTACCTGGTAGCTCTAGATGACAACCATTTTGTAATTGTTTTGCAAATGACAGTGGATCATTTAGGGCTTTTTTACGACAACTTATTAATGTATCTAAATCTTCAAGTGATTTTATTCTCAGGGCTTCTAATGTTACGACTGTTTTTAAAAGAGATAAATAATCTTTGTTGTTTCTCAATGCCAAATGATCAGATTCAAAATAAAATTCACTGTTCTCATCATCCTCTTTGTTATTAATATTCTCTTCAGTGATAGTTTCCATTTTTTTTTATACTGAAAAAACAACAAGATATATTAAAATGGGTTACTTTAAGTTGGATATTAAAAGAGAAGAAACAACAAACATATTGTTTATTAATTAACCTGCAAAACTGAATGTTTACATTTGTTTCTGTCACACGTTTTGTTTGGTGCCTCAACGTGCATAAATAGTTTGCAATTATTTGGCTGAATTTTAAATGCTTTATTTTCATTTTTATTTTGAATAGAGATAAAAGATGGCAGCTCGGCAAGACTCCCAAGAGTCTTAAACTTTAATCACATCATTACTTAAATAGAGCTAAAAAAAAAGTTAAGACAGACAGTGTTTTTGTGTGATTAAAATAAAAAAAATAAAAACATTATTGTTAATGTGGCTATTTTTCTTTTTATTTTTTTAGAATTTTGTCTCATTAAAATGTAAAATAAAAATAAATTCAATAAATTGTTATGAAAAATTATAGTACAAATAGTAATTTGATAAAATTATTATGAAAATAAGCTGCCAGTCGTAGAAAAAAAAAATAAAAACAAACAGGTATTTTATTATTTAAATAAATAAACAAATGTTAAGTAATAATTATGTTCAAGTTTGTTTTTTAATAAAGTACTCACTCGATGGTACAACATTTAAACGGTAATGAACTCAACATGCTGGTATTGATAAATTACGATAAATTAATTTAAAAATCAAAAAAAAAAAGAAATTAATTACATACTTTTTAAACAATTACAATTTTAAAAAAATAAAAAAGCTTTGATACTTATTAAAAAAAAAAGAAAAACATCCTCAAATAGCACGTGGATTTTGTATCCTAATTTAAATTTTGTTTCAATTTTTTTTTTAAATTTAATTAATTGTTAATTATTCTATATCTCAACTCTTCTTTAGGTATGAATTAATTATTTTTTTTTATTTTTTGCTTTCGTACATTTATTTAATTTTGCCAAATTTACGTTCTTTTTTTTTCATTTTTTTTTTTTTACGTTTTTTTTTTTTGTAATTATTTTCGCATTGGCCCTATTATAAAATAGAATTGATATACATATTTACAAATATATACAAAATTCTTCTCCCATTTTCACGCAGAATCTATTTTTTATTTGTTTTTAATTTTCCAAAATTTCCCATACCTTTATTTTATCATTAAAAACAATTGAAACGATTGACAGAAGAAAATTATAATTCACGAATTGCACGTTACATCGATGCTGGTTTTTTTTACATCAATAATTGTAAATTATTTAAACACGAAATTTTTATATAAAATCGTAAATTATAATTTAAGCTTTTTAATATTCTAAGATGTACAAAAATTCTTAAACTCGTAATTCTATTTATTGAGTCATTTTTTTTTGTTTTTTTTTTTCAACCTTTCATACTGCTCTCTATTTATTTTACTTAATTATTCCTTATATTATTTCTGTAACCGTTCATTCAAAAATAAACAAATTAATTATCTAAATTACAAATTCTCCATTGCCAATTAAATTTAACAAAAAAAATTAAATCACAATTATAATCACTTGATTGAATTTATTACATATTTTTTGTTTTGTATTATTTTTTTTTCTTCTACTTTTTCTTATATATTGTTATTGTTTTGGTACAGCTTTGAAGAATTGTTTTTATTTTATCTAAATTACCATGAAATACAAATAAAATTATCATCTCGGGCCAATAATTATAACCGAGTGAATAATTTTTTTTTTCTCTCACTTGCATTCATGACTTGTCATAACTAATTATTTATCAGCTTATGTCTATTAATAATATAAATCAAACACATTTAAATCACAAACAAATATACATTATTATAAGTTCACTTAAAATAATTATATTTCAGCTAATTATTTATTCAATTACACCGAAAATAAAATGATTTATCAAGAGAGCAGTACGAATAACCAACATCGATCAGTCTTAATATTGGATTAACCAATAATAATCACCTTAAGCATTGCAAAATATATAAATATACAAGAATAACAAATAATTATTCTTCATTTATCCCCTTCATATTTTTAATACGCTAAAAAATTTCAAATATTAATTTTTTAAAAATTTATTAATTCGGCCTGTTAATTTTTTATTTTATTTACTTGTTTATTACTTTGCTATTTTTTTTTTCATTTATTAATATTATTTATATGTATATTAATATTGTTTTTTTATTTTTTGCAAAATAGATAAAAAAGAAAAAAATATTTCACTTATGACTGACATTTTTATGATTTATTTATTATTTAAATTATTTAATTAAATAATTTAACTGTACGCAGATATTTTTTCATTTAATATTTTATTTACTTTGTTACCTAAATTTAATAATTGATTATTTTTATTATTACTTATTCATTTTTTTTTTTTTTTTCATAAACAATAATTGGCAAACATATCTTTTCTTATTATTTAAATATTCATATTATTTTTTTTTTTTCCATTTTTTCTATTATAAACAATCTCTTACTTTCTACGCTTTATTATTATTTTTTTTCACTTCACTCGAGTGTTTGTTAAGTTGTTCTTCTTTTCGTTATTATATAATTGTTTATTATTATTATTATTAATTTAATTTAGGTAAGTCTATCAAATAAGACTCATAAATTCCTAGACCACAAAAATAAGAAATAAAAATAAAAAAACAATAATAAAAATTAATATTCAAAAGAAAAAAAAATAATAATTTAATTAGCTCTTTCTAATTTCTAATCAATGCGACAATTAATAATCATCAAGCATTAAAAGTCAACAAAATTGGTACTAAAAAAAACATAAATATTTCTTTAGGAATTTAAAAAAAAAAAACAACTAATTCTTATAAATTAATAAGAAAATTAATAACATTCTGTTTCATTACGACGTTGATATAAAAAAAAAATAATAATAATTAACCAAAATAAAATAGTTATATCACGACATTTTTAATAAAATAAATTTGAAAATAAAGAAAATTTCAAATATTTAAACAAAATGAAATCACATTATTTAAAATAAATAACTAAATTAATTTTCAGTATTGATAGGTTCTCTCGCATGATGAATTCTTACGTGCTTATTATGATTTGATTTGGTGCTACTGGATTTACCACAAATATGACATGTATAAGGACGAGCACCACTATGTATACGCAAATGTTCTTTCAAATAATAAGAACGATGAAATGTTTTACTACAAACATCACATGCATATTGCTTATTTTCCTCATGCTCCTTAACGTGTCTTAAACAATTATATTTTCTAATAAATTGTGCACCACAATAATTGCATGTATATGGTCTAACATTTTTATGAGAATTCATATGTGCTGTAAAATCATTATGGCGATAAAATGCTGCTGCGCATTGATTACATTTAAATGGTTTTGTACTACGTGCAGCATGAGTCCATTTGTGTAATTGTAAATTCCATTTGGTGCTAAATGATTTTGTACATACTTGACACTCGTATGGTCGTTCACCATTATGTACTCTCATATGTACAGCCAACGATGAACGTAAATAAATACATTTACATATCGGACACTCGACATTTTCATTGTCCCGTTCAGCATCAGGAACGAAACGTTTGTTATGTGCACGTCTCATATGTCTCGTTAAACTTGCCATATGAATAAATTTTTCACTACAAAATGTACATGACTTTGGTTTTTCTTCATGTGTTTCTTTATGCCATGCTAATTTTTTTTTCGTATGGAATACTTCACCACAATGGCATATGAAATCTTTTAATTTTTTTTTAATATTTAAATGATGACGATTTTTATGTTGTGTTAAATTTGAGTATCTTCTAAATGTTTCATTACATAAATTACATTTAACTGGCTCGTTACCAGTATGGCCATTCATATGTTCATCCAGTTTTTGTTTTGTTAAAAATGCCTTATCACATACTGTACAAGGAAATGGCTTGATGCCTAAATGACGTTTCATATGTAGTTTAAAATTTTGTTTACGGAAAAAATATTTACCACATTGTGCACACTCAAGTGGATGTTCTTTTAAATGTACATTAAATGTAACAACCGTTGGAAATTCTTCATTACATATTTGACATTTTGATATTTCATGCAAGCGTTTAGCTACTTCAGTATTATGTACACGTTTATTATGTATTTGTAATGAACGTTCAGATGTAAATTTTTGACTACACATGGCACATGATATTTCAGCGATTTGTGGTATAATATCTGATTTTTCATCATTTTCTTCATGTTTAGTATTATCAACAATTAATAATTGTGATGATTGTAATGGATAATGTTGTTGCTGTTGTGGTTGCTGCAGCTGTTGATACTGAAGTTGGTGTAGTTGTTGTTGCTGTTGTTGTTGATAACATTGTTGTTGTTGTTGTTGATAACATTGTTGTTGTTGTTGATGTTGTTGAGGTGGTGGTTGCATTTGATGTAATAATGGTTGTCCTTGATTTGTATCTTGACTTGTATCAACACCACCAGGTACAAATATATCCTCAAATGCATTCATTCTTCTATCAAGTAATTTAATATCTTTGCTATCACTCATTTCCAGTATACCAGAATTACTACTACCGTTACTTGGTCCAGCTTCTTTATGCACAGTTGTACTGTGTACACGACGTTCTTTTGGACAATCAAATATTTCATTACATTGTGAGCATTTAAATGTACGTTGTTTTGTTGGTATTTTACGGTCACCATCAAGAAATAAACTTGATGTAAAATGTCCAGCTAATGATCTACTATCTAATAATGGTACACCTGACTCATTGTCACTACCTTCTGACTCTTCCCAACTTTCACGTGCTATTAAATCATAAGATGTTGACATACGTGATGACTCTTGTCCAACATATAACTGAAATTAAATTAAATTAAATTAAATTAAATTAAATCATTATTATATTTATTTATTTATTTATTTATCTATGTTAACAAAAAAAAAAAAAAAAAACAAGAAAATATTTTATTACCTGCCAAGCTGAATGTTCAGTACAACCATTGCTTTCTTGTTCTGACAGTTCACCTCTTGGTGGCATTGTTTCATCAGCTCTCATGTTAACACTTTTAATTTCTTCATCAATACCAACACCACCACCGCCTTCACTACTTGCCATTGATTGTTGGCTTGTTGCACTTATTGCTTTTTGTGATGATTCACTTATAAATGTACTCGGTACTAATATTTGTAAACCATCAAATTCAAATACATTTGATAATGGACATGAATGTGCATCTTCATTGATATTAAGAAGATCACTATTTGGCATATTATTTATTATTTTATTATTCATTGATTGGAAAACTTTTGTTTCATTAGTTATTGGTGGATTTGTTATATCAGATAAATCAAGTGGATCATGATTTTTATTAATTGACAATGAGGATGTTGCTGTTGTTGTTATTGTTGTTGTTGTTGATGATGATTGTTCTTGATTTGAATTTATTGTATTTAGTTGTGGAAATGAACTAACATGTTCAGTTATAACTGATTGATGATAAACATTATCATTATTTTGTTTATTATTTGTAATATTATTTGTTGATGTTATTGTAGGTACTTTACGTCCAGTAGGATAATTTCTATGTAAATTTTTTTGTTGTATACGCATTTCTTCATCATCTTCGTCTTCTTCCTCATCAGCTTCATCATCATCATCATCGTGATAAGTTTTAAAAGTAACACGTTCAAATGATCTTCGTGGTGTTGTTGTTGATGATGGTGGTTTTATTACTGCTGCTGTTTTTGTCATTGCTGACGATGACGACGAGGATTGATGATAATTATCTTTTAATAAATTTTTACGTCCACGTAAATTTTTTGAATTATTGGCTGTTGTTAATGGGGTATTTGATATTTTATTATTATCAATATTACGTCTATTTGAATATGATTGTGTTGTTGGTATTTCTCCATCTTCTTCATCAAAATTATCAACAATACCTTTATCATCATCATCATCGTCATCATCTTCATCATCATCAATACCTTCTGCGTCTCGATCATCATCTTCATCATCCATTTCTTCATCTTCATCGTCAATTAGTGTACTTGATTCAAATTCAACTGGATATAAATTATCACTTGAGCCACCCTCTGATTTAGTACAATACGATTTTTTAAATTTATTATTATCTAACTTTGATGGTGATGATGGCATCGAATTACTTCCTTTATGAACATATGTATAATTAAATATATCATCATCAATTTCACATAATTCATAATTAACTTCATCATGTATTTTTTTAATTTTCATTACTGTATAATTTTTTTTTGAATTTGTTGGTTTATTATCATAGTCATCATTTATTTTATTTAGTTTGATAATTTTATCTGTTGTTTTTATAATACTTGTATTATTTATTATATTTTCAATACTAATATTTTTACTAATATTTTGTATTGTTAATTTTCTTTTTTTTAATAAATTCATATTATTATTTTTTCTTAACTTAAAATAATTAGGAATTGATCTTTCTTGTTCTAATTGTTCATAATCATACTCTTTTTCGGTATCAACAATCTCTTCAAGTATGTCTTCATTATTATCAGTAATATGTTCAAAATTTTCCGCCATTGTTTCATGTATTGTAGAATTTTTATTATTCATTGTTTGACAATCATTATTTGTATATACATTTACCTCACATTGTTGTAATTCATTTATTCTGTGATCTGTATTATCTTCAAGATCATCATCATCATCATCATCGTTATTATCAAGGACATCATCATGATGATTATCGTCATTATCATCATCATCGTCATCATCATCTTCTATATGTGGTAAAATACTCTCTGGTTTATTTTGTTGTGATGAGATATTGTTATCAATAATTTGTTGATTATCATTCGTTTTTAATTGTTGACATCTATCTCTTATTTCTAATTTTTCATGATCATTATCACTACTATTTTGTTTAATTTCATCAACAATTATATTTGTTTTTACTCCTTCACTAATTATTTTTTGTCCTATTTGTGATACAGACAACAATGTATTATCAACAATTATGGTTGATGGTTCATCACTTGTAACATTTAATATTCTATTGCTATTATTATCATTAGCACCACTATTATTACCTTGACAATCATCATCATGTATTTCTGGTAATATTTGTTCATCACTATTACTATTATTATTTATAGATGAAATTGTCGATGGTGATGGTGCTGTCGTTGTCGTTGCTTTTGTTTTTGATGATAGTAACAATGATGGTAATGGATTATTTCTATTTATTGTGGTATCATTTAAAAGATTAATTGATTTTATTCTAGTAGCTGCTGATGCTGCTGCAGCTATTACTGTTGTTGTTGCTGCTGCTGCTGTTGTTGTTGTTGTTGTTGTGGTTGTTGTTGTTGTTGATGATGATGGTAGTTGTGGTTGTAATGGTGTTACTGGTGATAACACTTGTACAGCTGGTACTTGTTGTTGTTGATACATACTATATGGATTATATAGCATTTGCATCATTTGATTTGGTTGTGGTGGTGGTGGTGGTGGTGCCATGGCATATTGTGGTATCATCATTGAACCATTATTAACAAATTGTTGATAACTAAATGATGCAAATTGTGGTGACATCATTGGATTTACTGGTGGATATTCAAACACAGGTCCAATTGGATATGGTGATTGTGATGGAATGTGATTTGCTTGTCCAGTTATTTGTGGTGATTGATTATGATGATGATGAGGATGTGATTGTGGTGTTGTTGGTAATATTTGTGGACTTATTTGATGTGATGTTATTATTTGTGATGATTGTGATGATTGTGATAATGTTGTTGATGATGCTGATGCTGTTGTTGTATTTGTTATTGTTGGGGTTGAAGATGATGTTGTTGTTATTGGTGATGATGATGATTGTGGTGGTGGTGTTGATGTTGGTGGCAATGATAATAACGATAATGAACTTGTGTTTGTACCACTTGCAGCTTTAATAAGTGCATCAATAACTTGCTCTTTTGGATGAGTATTGAGATGCCTTTGGAGGCTGATGCCCTCACGAAGATAAAGTGTGCAGACAGGACAGGCAACTGCCCCACTGGTATCCGACGTCGCATTGAGATCCATTCTGTATAAATTATAATTTTTTTAATATCACTTTTGACGTTTATCAATTTATTTATTTACTACTAATGTGTTTTTATTTATTTTTTATTTTTTTAAGATTCATTTTAATTTCTTACCTTATTTTTTATTGTTTCTCTTGCTCTATATATTTTATCACACCTAATAACAATTTAGAGCTATTTATTTATTAATTGTACTCTTAGCGCACATACACAACTTTTTTTTTTTTATTATAATTCAGTCCTCCAACTTCGATCCAACAAGCCACTGCCTTTGTCAGAGAGTGCTCTTTCTCTTATTCCTCTTCTGGCACTGTCGTTGCCTCCTGCCTTTTCTCTCTATATATCTCAATATGTATAACTATATCTGTCTTTTACTCACTACACTCTCTCGCTACTTTTTTATTCTTCTTTTCTTATCTTACGTAGTATTCTTCTTCTTTCTCTCACTTTCTCACACTTTTTGGTACCCAGGCACCTTTTACTTTTTGATTTTTTATAACAACACTAACCATAAAAAAAAAAGGCCTATTTTCACAATTTTTTAACACATGTAATCACTTTTTGATAATAACTATTATTATTATTATAACGATGATAATAATAATGTGTGTTAGGGGGCTGCTAGGGCTCTATCAGGCCCTTGAGCAAGGCCTTGCACGATGAAGACTCGTTAGTGAGAAATCAACAGTGTTTTTTGTCCCAAAAATATCGACGTCCATGGCTGCTTGTTGTTTGCTGCTGCTGCTGGTGGTACTTTTGATGGCTACTTCGTTGGTTGGTTGGTTGGCTGGTTGATGATATGTCTTCCAAATAAAAAAACCTGTATTGTTATTTCATAAAGGTAATGACCAATTCCTGCAAGGAGATTAATTGATGAACATTGTGATGATAAAAAAATTTTTTTTATGATTATCAAAACCTTGTTTTAGTGTCACAAACATGTACACTATGTACACACAACTTGATCACAAATAATACACACGCTACCCTTTTTCTCTCTCTTTTAAACTCAGAAACATTCACACCAACATATGTATATACAATTGCGTAAACTAATACACATGAATATATATCTTTTTTTTAATTTTTTTTTGTATATAAATGTGTATCTTTTGGTTTAGCGAGACGAGTCACTAGGAGGGGGCCTGTCTCCACATACAAATCGATATCCTGTTAAATCGCCAGCAGCAGCCACCCCTGTTGATGCCGATGCCTGATGCTACACTAGATTCTCTCCTTTTTTTTTATTTATTTATTTATTTACTACTTATATGGATATCATGTACACTGATATACACCTATATTTATTTTTATCTTTTTTACTGTCTGTATTTTTATATACCTTTTTCATACATGTATTTTATACCTAGGTGGCTTTTTTTCTCTAATTCAGACACCTTTGTGGCAGGTCAAAAAACTTTTCTTTGTTTTTTTTTTTCCTATGTTTTTTAGGAGTACGTAAACTTATATCAACTAAATTGTTTATAAGGTTTTTTTTTTTTTACTAATTATCACACTTAAGCCAGCACAATTTATTAGATTTTTACAACTTTGTAACGATATTTATTTCACAAATATCACGGCGTCTGTTCAGCCAAATTAATTACTTTTTATTTAATTTTTTTTTCACTGTATTTATTCATATGTTTTAAGGATAAATGTGTGATTCACAATTCTACACAGAATACTCGTTAAAATTTTTAAAAAAAAATTTTGTGTGCATCGAGACAACGACCTTCGATTATTGTGTTTTTTTAATAATCATTTTTTCGCATTCAGACACTGAGATAAATGACTTTTGTTTATTTTTATTTTATGATTGCTTAACAATATTTTGTTTATTTAATAAAAATATATTAATTTATACAACGGAATTTTAACAAACAACACAAAACACACCAGTCACCAAGCGATATTCTCCTCAGCTGGGAATAAAAGCAATTATATTTTTGTATTTTTTTTTTTTTATATTTAATAAAAAAAAAGAAAATAATAAAAAAAATATTGAGGCATTGAGAAAATTTCTTTTGGAGTGTTTTCAAGCATGACGATGCTAGCGACAAGGTTTACCAAGTGGTAGACTTAAAAATTATTTGTTTTAGCATCTAATATTTTTCTAATTGTTACGTGTACATATACACAATTGTTTATGTTTTTTATTTGCTTGTGTTTGTCAAACAAGCGGCCATATTGAATTCTGCCATTTTGACATGACATGAAATTTTACAACATTTTTATTCTTCTTTTATTATAAATTCATTTAAAATAATACTTATAATTATTAGATATTATTTTTAAATAATTTTTTTATAATATTTAAAATTTAATTTTGTAATTGTAATGATTATTGGGTCATTTATGGATTATAAAATTTGTCCTTGTTCCAGTTTTGTTTTTTACATTTTTAATTTTTTATCATAATTCCCTCTCACTTTTTAAAATAAGCGCCATCTCTTGGTTAATTTTATACTGTTGTCTTGTGTTGTCTTATTATTTTATTTTTTCGTATCAAAAAAACCCCTATTATAATTTCCCCCTGGATATTTAATTAAATATCCACCTCTACTTGACAAATCGACTGATATATACCTATAACCATAATTTACATTTTCTTACGTGTCGGTTTTTTTTTTTTTTATCAACACAAATAATCAGCTTCATTTTTCTGTCGTATCATTATATCGATTACTGTCATTTTGTTTTGTTATTTATAATTTGTTGTGTTAAAAGTTTAGGCATACGTCAATTAATTAATCAATCAAATGGATAAAATGGATAAAAATATTGATCAGCTGTCTTTGCAAGGTTTAATAAAAAAAAAAAAAACCAAAATATTGTTAAATATTTTTTTGTTCTATTATTTGGCGTAATGAGGACATTGTTGTAATTATTTATTATGAAAATTTCAGAAGCCAAAGACTTGCTACGAAAATGGCGAGAAAATTCAGAACGTAAAAGTCGTGAAATTGTTGACATTTGGGAAAATGTTTTAGTTGCTAATGCAGAAAAACTTGGCAATGAAAGTAAGGCGAAAAAATTAATTAATTATAAATAATTTAACATGAGAATAATAATAATAATATATATTGTTTTTTTAATTATAGAATTATTGATATTTGAGCAAGTTTGTGTTGCTGCACTCGATTGTAATCGTCGTTGGGCTGAATATTTAATAAAAGAATTAATGAAAGAGTTTCCAGGCAGTTTAAGAGTACACAAATATCATGCTATGAATCTCGAAGCATTAGAAATGTATGATGAGGCATTAGAAGTACTTGATTCAATTATTAAAAGAGATGAAACAAATGCTGCACCAAGAAAACGTAAAATTGCAATACTAAGAGCTAAAGGTAAAATTACTGAAGCAATTAATGAACTAACTGAATATTTAAAAATGTAAGTCCATTTATTATTTAATGTTTGATGAATATTTTTGTTATTTTGAGTATTAATTGTGTATTTTTTAAATTATCAATAGGTTCATGAGTGATCAAGAAGCTTGGCATGAACTTTGTGATTTATATTTACAAGAACAAGAATATACAAAAGCAGCATTTTGCATGGAGGAATTGATACTCCATAATCCACACAGCCATTTGATATTTCAACGTTATGCTGAAATTAAATATACACAAGGTGGTGCTGATAATATGGAAACAGCTAAAACATACTTTTCACAAGCTGTTAAGCTAAATCCAAATAATATCCGAGCACTTTATGGATTAATATTGGTAATTTGAGTAATATAATTTTGAAAATTAAATGATTAACAATTAAATAAAACAAATGTACTAATTATTTTCAGACTGCAAATAATATTGCTAATTCATCAAAGTGTACAGCATCAAAAAAAAAAGATGCCATCAAATTGAGTGAATGGGCATCAGCTAATATTGAAAAACAATATAAATCCAAAACTGATAACTATGATGTCAATTGTATTCAAGAATTTTTAGAACAATTAGCCATTGAAGCTTGAATATTTATAAAATTATTGATACTAGTCTAATTATTATCGTTAAATGAATATATCAAATCAAAAAAAAAATTATTGTGTATCGTCTCTATGACTATACACTTGATAATTTTTTTTTCCTCTAAATAATAAGCCACAATTTAACGTCAAAAAAACGTCCAGATCAAATTTTTCTTCTTTTTTTTTGTCACACATTCCTTGATTCATAAAAAAAAGTTCTAGCAAAAGTATCAATCGTTTTATTTATTAAATAAATTTTATAACTAATTGAGCATAGAATAAAAAAGTTTTCTTTTTTTAATTGTTTAAAAATAAGTTGTTGTAATTCACTATGAACAAAAAGTTATTATCAAATAAAAAATACAAATTAAATTGTTTTTTTATTGTAAAAAAAAAAAAAAAAAAAATTCATGTTTCAGTTCTTTCACGACACCTTTGTTCCCAATCGGCTTTATTTTTTGCACGTTCAGCATTTAGTCTAGCTCTTTTTTCACGACGTGTTTCATCTCTAAGTGCAAAATACATTTCTCGAAAATCAAGAATATTCATTGAATCCATGACATCACAATTTTTTGGTTCACGAATTTTAATATAAGTTAGTAATCTTCTACTTGCATGATTACTAAGAACTTGTTCAGAATTCGCTGTCAATTTCATGCAAGGATGTACTGGTAATTGATCAGGTGAATAATTATCCCTTAAAAAAATATAAACAATAAACAATCATCATTAATTTCGAGGTATTTCGAGGGATTACCTGTAGACAGGAAACCAACAAACTAATCTTCCATCAATCTCCAAATGTTGTGCTGCAAAGTTAAATATATCCTTAAATATATGAGGCAAATTATAATCAATTTTTGATGGTATATGAGTTGCTGCTTGATGCTCATCAATTTGAGGATTTAATTTTACACTTCCTATACGTTCAGTTGCCTCTCTAACACCATAAGGAGCTAGAAAAAAATAAAACACATCACTTATAATTACATTAAACAATATTGAAAAATTATTAATAATATACTTTAATTTAATTACGATCTGTTATTATTGCATCTATTCGCATTTCTGGTCTCCATAATGGTCTTGAAAAATCAGCAACAACAACATCAATGTACTGTGATTCTTTACCATATTGTTTCATATTCGCAGCAACACTCTCATCACTACTTCTCTTCTACAGTTGTAAAACAAATTAATAAATATATAAAAATAAATATTGTAATAATACAATGATTACCGTTTGATTAATTCTTGTGGGCCTTGTACGAGCATGTAACATCATATAATCAATATCAGTACCCATGATAAATCCACCAAATTGTGATGCAGCTACTAATAATGAACCAGTACCAACAAATGGATCCAATATTATATCGCCATCTTTAACTTGAGCTTGATTAGCCATTATCAATGACAATTGTGGATCCATTGATGTTGTACCAATGAATTTTCTTGTTTTTAATGATAATTTTTGTATCATATCTCTTTGACCATTTGCAATCTAGAAAATTGTAATATATAATTTTTTCTATAAATCATTTTGTTTATATTCATTTACCCAACGACCAAAAAAAAATTCTTGTGGTTCTTTTGATATGTTTTTTGGCTCCATTCCATAGTACTCAATGTAGTATAATGTTGTGTCAGGATCTGTCAATTTAACTGGGCCATCAAGAGGTAAATAACTAAAACTCTAAAATGACAATTAAATATTTTTTACATTATTGTTTGTTTAGATATTTTTGTTGTTCAGATCAATTTAATATACCTCAATTCTGTCAATTTTTTCTTTTTGAGTAATATGACCACAGAATGTTTCAACAATCATTTTAAATGATTTACCATTTCCAATATGTTCATTTAATTTTTCTTTAGGTATTTTTTTCAATGTATCATGTAGAATATTTGATTGATTTTCACGAGCCCATATTTCAATACAAAATCTCAGGGACACTGATCTACTTGCAATTCTTCTAATTGTTGATTCAGAATTTGTCTCAACAATCCAATAAGGCTAATAAATATAAAAACAATATTTTATTTATTTCATGGGTCTATTTAATAACATAACAAAAACTAATTCTTACATGATTTGGCGATTTTTCAATAGTCTTTAAGATTGCTGGTGATATTTTAAAAACATTGAGTATCGATTCAATTTCCTGAAAATTAATAAACAAATAAAAATAACCAATAAACAATTAATGCTTATTTAAATTGAATAATTATTTATATTTTTCATTCATTTAAACTTACAGGAGCACGAAATTCAACATGTTCATGAGCAAACCAAAGTAAAAATTTTTTCATTTGTTTATTCATTTTGCTTGTTTTTTTATCTAATATTATAAACAATTTGGAGTAAATAATTATTAATCATACACGTGGTTTTTATAAAAACATTGCAGGTATGACAGAATATTTTTTAAAATTATTATTATTTTTTTTCTAAATAAATCAAATAAATAGATGGCGGTTTATCAATGTTCTTATTGTTCACCTGAAAACACCTGAAAAAAAGGGGTAAATTTCTATTACTATTATTATTCTTGAAAGTTCTAATAATTTCTAATTATTATTATCAAAAATTATTTTCCAGCATGTTATTTTATTGGTTGTTAATTTTTATATTTTTTTTTAACTCCAAAAATATTGCTCCAATTTAAATCTAAATAAACACAATGATATCAATTTTTTTTTTCTAAATTAATAAACAGTATAAATAGGGCAAAAAAAAACGTCAACATATTTATGTAAAATTGATTTTTTATTATTCAATTATTGTGTTATAAAAGTAGTTTGTTTTAATTGTTTTGTTAAATGTTGAAAATATTTATTATCAAAATCAGTCGTCCTTTCGTTCATCTGATGTTGTGCTTTCATCATCATCATCATCATCATCATCATCATCATCATCATCAACTTCACTTTCTTCTTCAACGTCATCATTACCATTTAAATAAATAGGTTCTTCTTCTTCTTCACTACCAACATAATTCTCCTCAGATCCATATGCATCATCAGCAGCTTTTTTAAAATCAAGATTATTTTCTAATAGCCATTTGTTATTAGCTGCAGTAGCTTCAGCCAATGTTGGAAATTCATGTGAAAAAATAATCTTTTTTGTATAAACAAGATGTTTCCAATCATAAATATTATTAATTAAATTTCTCCAACGATTAAGAACTTTAAATTCATGTAATGATTTTGATATAAATTTATAATTCCACAACTCACTACCTGGATATACCTTAACCATAATCCAATTTAAATTGTCACATACATTTTGAACTTCATTAAATATTTTTTGTTGGCTGTTATAATCATCATCATCTTTAAATAAATATTTAACAAGAAGATAAGTTGCATTTTTTTGTAGCTGTATGACATCTTTATTAATGACTTCATTCCATCCAGCTTCCATTGATTCAGCCAGGCGTATTTCAAGCAACACTTGTAGCCTCAATTGTTCAGTCTGATTCATTAAACTGTCTATATTTACACTTACATTTACATCTGTTACATCCAGTTGAACAGTTTCTAGGGGATCAGTTGTTGTTAATTTTGTTTCATTTGTTTGATCATCATCATCATCAACAAATACATAATTATTATTTGTCTTTGGGTTGAACAAATTTTTAGCTACACCTAAATCATCAATTGATCCAGTGCTTACTAATATAGCTGCTCCAATAACTAACAACAATAAATTGGCATAAATTATTAACTTAATAATTTTAACCCATAATTTTTGTGGCTTTTGATCATCTTGAATTCCTCCTCCTTTTTCCAAAAATGTATATAATTCTAAATGAAAATAAAATTATGATAATAATATATTTTTTATATGAATAAACTAATTAATTTATTAATTATTATTTTTAATACTTACGATTATTTAATGCTTGAGTTTTCATAATGCAATCTTTCATAATTTTTCACTTGTCACCAGGTATTTTTTGTATGATAACTATTAATGAATCAACAATTTATTTAGATAATTTTAACATGAGACATGAGCAGACATGAGTTTAACAAAAAATTAATTTTTTCAGAGTAGTTATAAAGTTTTTTCAACCCCTGTACACCCAGGGGGTTTATTGAAAAGTGTTAAACAGGTAAAAACAGGTAAAATAAAAAAAAAAAAAAGAGAAAAGGCAAACTCTTTAGTGGTCTTCAGCAAGAATCTCTAAAATGCTAAACAATGCTAAAATGAAAGAGGAGAAGGAAAAGTGCATTTAATATATATTTTTTTGAGAAAGCATACACAAAAAGGGGCCGAAACTCAGGGCCGGTTTACATTTTCTCTCTCATCTCTCTCTCAAAATCTCAATCGTCTCAATTTTATTCTTATCTTTCTTGATCCCCAAGAGTCCAAGACCTCCAACAGATACAAATCTTTATGTTGAAAATTTTTTGCAAAGAAGAGGATTTTTTTAGTTTAGCAGATGGCAGCTCTCTAAGATTCCTCTAATTTTATTATAAAAAAAAATAAATAGTTTCATCATGTTTATAATAATAATAGGGGGGATAAACATATGATTATATTATTAATTCTAAAACGAAAAGTGATTTATATTTATGTCTTATGACATTGCTCATCGACCTTATAAAAAATTAACAACGAGTTGATCTAAAGATACTTACATCATCGACATAAATTTTGTAAACATAAAAATTAATAATAAAAGAAAATTTATTATTTATGTTGTCCTTTAAAAAGTTAGTTAATGTTTAGATAATTGTGTAACAAAAAGATAACTTAACTATCAATTTGTAAATAATAATAATAATAGTAAAGATGTCAGAGTCAACAAAAGTGCCAAATAAACCAGAAACGATATTTATTAATTTTATATCAAAATTTGAGGATGAATTTAACAGAAAAGACTCAAGAGGATTTCAAATTTTAACATATGGATTAACTGGTGTTGGATTAATGACAGCATTGATCAGAATAAGACCTGTAAGTTCATAGAATTGTGTTGTTTATATTTGTAAAAATAATTGTTAATTATTTATTTTGTTGATTTTTAGTTTGCTAAATTTTCTGATCCAAGAAAAGTGCCAACGAGATTTATCAATAATCGAACAGTTCTTCAGGGTACAGTTGAACGAATTGAACCTGGTAAAACTGCACTCTTGATGGTTGATTATAAGCCACTTGTTAATATTCCAAGATTTGGACAGCCAAAATATTTACCAGTTAAAATTGCTGGTGTCAATGTCACAAATAATGGTAAATTATAATTTTAAATTGATCAAGCTAATTATTTTAATTTAACAAGTGTATTTATTTGGTTTTTTTTTCAATAGGTATAAGTTGGTTATCAACTATTGTTCAAGGCCAAAAGATTGAATTTATTCCACTTGAAAAAACAAGTAATTATTTGGATTGTCAAGTTAATTTGTTGGAAAAAAACAAGGTACAATTGGAAATTGGAAAAGAACTTGTTAGTTTAGGCTTTGGTATTGTAACTGATCTTCCATCACTTAAAAATGATCATATAAAATCATACAAAAAGGCATTAAAAACAGCACAAGATTATGCAAAATTACGACGAAATGGTGAATGGCATTTTAGTATTTATCCAACAATTTGGTGGAAAATTAAAAATTCAATGAGTGAAAAATTAAGTATGAAAAGATTAATCGCCAGAAATTGAGCTTTATCTTTTAAAAAAGAAGCAGCTTAAAATCTTTATTAAAAATGTGCCTGAAACTATTTTTTCTAGAACTTAAAATTATATAAAAAACTGTTGATAATAAATAAAAAAAAAAAAAACTGTTAAACAAATAATAATTAATTATATATATATTTTTATTTATTTATAAACGTTTTAGATATTTTAGTTGAATATTTAACAATAAATCCACTTAAATTTCATTAACACACATTTTTAATTTAATAAATTGATAATTTGTTGTTAAACTGGTGTTGACAATTCATCGTTATATCAAGTTATATATTATTCGAATTGAAAAAAATAACATTAACTAAATGTTATTTACAAATGTCAAAAAAAATTATTAATTAACATAGTAACATCACAGTAGTACGAAATTTTATTTATTTTTCTTCATAAATTACTTTTTTAGAATTTTTTTAATTTCATTTTAATTAATTAATAAAACATTCTAAAATAAATTTAAACTACGGAATGTACTTAATAATAATTGAAAAATTTGTAGAAAAAATTTAACATTTATAAACAGTGTGACATCACTGTTGATATGTTGGAAGATCAGTCTTTGGATATTAAATCCAATATTTTGATCCAATATATTTTTTATTTCTTAATCAACAAGTGGAACTTTTAAAAAAATTGTTGATTTGAAGAAATAATGGAAAAGGAAAGACATAAAAAATTGAATAGAAATTTACATTTCATCTCTTATTGGTTTTTTTTGTTGAGTTTTTGTTTCAAATGTTTCTTCTTTGACTGGTTTAATGTCTGGTTGTTTAGTATTCTTAACAGGTTTTGGTGGTGTTTTAACAGTATTTTTAATTTGTTCATCAACTTTTTCAACAACTGGTTTTATTGTTGGTGCAACTGTTGGTTTTGGTTTTGTAACTTTTTCTGTTGGTTTTTGAGTTGTCGTTGCTGGTTTTTTAGTAGTCGTTGTTGTTGGTTTTGGAGTTGTGGTAGTTGTTGGTTTTGGAGTAGTAGTTGTTGTTGTTGGTTTTGGAGTAGTTGTTGTTGTAGGTTTTGGAGTAGTTGTTGTTGTAGGTTTTGGAGTAGTTGTTGTTGTTGGAGCTGGTTTTGGAGTTGCTGTTACTGGTTTTTTAGTTGGAACAATTTTATCAACTTTTTTAAAGCCAGGAAGTGCTTTTGCAAGTGATACACGTGCAATAAATTTATTAACTGGTGAACCCAGATAAAGATAATTATCTTTAATAATTGCTGAACTAATTACAGATAATTTTTCATCATTGTTATTAAGAATATCCAAAATATTACCATTTCCATCAAATCTAATTACAGTTGCACCTGATTCACTTGTACTTTGTACACTTTCATAGTGTCCAATATAATTAACAATTTGTTTTGTATAAATATTTGGATAAGCTTGTTCAAATAATTTAAATGGTGCTTCAATAATACCAAGTAAACGAAGAAGCATTTTTCTTAAATTTGAATGAGGGGCTAATGTTTGACTTATGAATGGATGATCCTCATCAATAAGTGTTGGAAAACTAACAAAGAAATTACCCTGTCCATCGCTGTGAATATTATCTGGAGCTCCAGGAAGAGCATCAATAAGAATTTCAGATTTACCAGCTTTTTGTCCTTTTATAAAGTATTTTATAATTTTTGATGACATTGTTTCAGCAATAAGTACAAATGATTCATCATCACTTAGCTTAACACCATTTGCAAAGCCAAGATCTTTCAACAAAACTTGATTCTTTTTTGTTGCTGCATTGTAACGAATCAATCTGTTGATGATAAATTTAAAATATATTTATTAATAAACAATTTCAATATATAATTTACTCTTTTTTTTTTATTATGTTTCTTATTTACCTTCCTGATGGATCAGCAAGAATTGAATAAACTAAATCATTCAATTTAAAATCAGAACTAGAAACTGTCCAATATAAGTCACCATTACTTGCAATATCAATACCATTTGCAAGTACTGGAATTTTTCCATCAATTGGTTTTGTTAAATCAATAATTTTTTCGTATTTTTTAGTCTTAACATCGACTTTGAAAATACCATAGTAAGCATCAATGACAAAAAGTTTACCATTTTTATCGAATTTCAAACCCAAAGGACGTCCACATTTTTCTTCCTCATAAATACCATCACATTTATTGCCAAATTTAACGACTTCAATGATTTTATTGTCGACAATTTTACCAACAGCTCCACCATGTAAACCAGTGTATAAAACACCATCATAAATATCAAATGATTCTGGACCATGAATTTCACCATCAAAAAGTATTTCGGGATTATTTAATCTATCATTTCTTTCTTTATTCAATGCCATTGGTTGTTTAACACTATAAATTCAAAGTTTTAAGAGTTTAATAATTAATTAACACATATTATTAGTCTGTTTCAAAGTTTTATTAAGCTTACTTGTATGGTGTTGTTTCAATTTGAGGTGGAAGTCCAGGTATAAATGTTATGGCTGCTAAAATAGTGCATATCCATACAAAACCAGTTCCCAATGACTTTAAATAACCCATTGTTAAAATGCTTCAACTGTAACACAAACAAAATCAATTATAATTTATTTTAATGAAAAATAATTTTTTTGCTGATTCATTTGTATAAAAAAAAGAAAAATTATACACTATTATCAATGTTGGTTGGTTGATTGATTGATAAATCAGAACATTTATCTGCTATGATTTAAAAAAAAGGTAAATTATGTATACGTGTCAATGTAGTATCACCTGGTGACTCGCAATGATTTAAAATTTAAGATAATAAATTGATAAAAATAAATACTCATTTATTCACCTGATAAAATTTTCAACAATAATAACAATTATTTAATTAGCTTATTTATTTTTATAAATAATTTGTATAGCTGGTACTTTAGTCTGGAATATTCAAGATATTCTGCCAGAGCAAGTTGAATTAAAATAAAATAAACGTAGATGAAAAGTAGGAGAGAGAAAAATAACTTCTTCTTCTTCTTCTTCGACGAGATCGGTCAGCCAACTAGGCAAAATTATAACGGTGTTTTTTACCAACATCCCGACGATCAATGACCTCTAAAACCACCTCTAGTATTTTGCCCTCAGGCATCTTCATATTTTTAATTTTTTTTTTTTTACATATTTTATATTATTTATTTTATTTTTTTCTCTACCCAGTCCAATCAACTTTTATACATAAAAAAATTCTCGTCATAATTAAAAAATAAAAATAAATGATGCATGAAATATTATTTAACTAACCTTATTTTTTTTCTTCAACAATTTTGTGTTGGATGATTTATGTTTTGGAGCAGCTTCTTTCTCAATGTGTATTAATTATTTATGATAATTTATCTACTTGTATCTTTGATGTTGATATTGAATTTAATATTTGTACTATTATGAGAACAATTAAACGAGACCAACAGGAGCTCTGATAAATATGTAATAAAAAAAATTACAATTATGATCACTTCACTGTCATTAACGGAAAATGTAAGCCGTTGTTTTTTTGTTTTTTTTTTTATTGGAGTTTAGCCGGTGTTTATTATTCTTTTCTTTTTTTATCTCACCTGTGTGTGTGTTGGTGTGTCAATGATAGCGATATGTCATAATACACATACACAAAATGGCGGAATAAACATAAATTAAATTTAATCAGCTGAATTAATATAATATATTGTTTACAATAACAAAGTATTTTTGTGAGGTCATTGAAAAGGTCACCGTTAGGTGTATTGATTATCGAAATTATGGCTAATGATTCAGGTGAGTTAATAAAAATTTATTTATTTATGTCTGATGTTTTGTTATTTTGTCAATTTTAATATTGTTGTTTTTTTTTATTCAGTTGATTTGGAGGAACAATGTGAGGATGCAGTCTTTGAATTGTCAGATGTCAGAGAAAGATATCCAAAAAAATGTGCTGAATTGTTTAAACAATCACTTCAGCTTGAAAGTCAAATTGCTGTAAATAATAAGCCTTTTTTTCTAAATGTTAATTAAGACATTGTCGTGTCTTTTAACAATAACATTAACATGTTTTTTTATTTTTTCAAATTTAGATGCAACCTGTTGAATTAAATAAACCAAAAAAATTACCAAAACCAGCTATCACAGATTCTCAGAAAGAATTGTTTAATAAATTTATGAAAAATAATAATGAAACAATTGACTTAGATAAATATAAAAAAATGAAAAATGATATTCAAAATTTAAGAATAATATTGGATCAAATGAAAAGAGACAAATCATCATCAATTAATCAACAGAAATAAACAAAAAATTTGACGATTATTTAAACTAATTAATTTTATTAATCATAAATAATTAATTATTTATTTATTTTTTATAAAATAAGCGAGTTTTATTATTATGAATATAATTATGATTTTTATAATGTCAATTTTAAATATTAGTAAAACAGCTATGTATATCAAGTAGATGTAAATGTAATTAAAATGATAATTGTTTAAATTTTTATTCCAAGTATTTTATAAACGATTGCTATTATTTATCACAAGTATGTACATAATTAATATTACATTATTATTTGATACAGTTTTTAGCAACAAGATTTGACATGTCTGATAAATCAAGACGTTTCACAACAACTCTAACACCTTTTGACATGTCCTGTAAAAACTTCCACATTTCAATTTCAACATCTTTTCTTGGTGGGTCATTTTTATCTAGTGATTCAAGTTTCCGTTTCATTGATAGACTTTTTCTTGTTAATCTTGGTACAACTGGAGATTTTTTTGTTACTTTTTTATTGTATGAATTTGATGATTTAGTGCCATTAATTTCCATTTTAATATTATTTTTTGTATTGTCTGGACTCTTGTCATTATCATTTAGATCATATGGCTTTTTTGTGTTTATTGTTATCAATTTTTCTTTGTCATTTGATGTATTTTTATCCTCCAATTTTACATCTTTCAAGTTTTCAGAATTTTCTATTTTTTTTTCATCTTCTATTGATGATTTAGCGTCAAGCATTTTTAATTCATCAGAATTGTTCTTTTTATTATCATCATTTACTTCTTCATGAATAGATTCTTTAACATCAGAATTAATTTTTTCATTATCAGTTTCAATTTTAGAATCTTCAGTTGTAGTCTTATCATCATTGTCATTTGATTTATCTAGATCGTTTGATTTATCTGTATCAGTTGATTTCCTGTTTGATTTAACAGAACGCAATGTTGATAAATCAAAACTAACAACTTCATTTGATACAATTCGTGGTGATTTATTTTTTAATTTTTTTGATGTAAATGGAACATCTGGTGGTGAGTAATAATTATCTTCCTTCTCCTCCTCTTCCTCATCATCGCCATCATCATGATCATCCATAAGAAGATTTGATTCATCATGATTTTGTAACACCTCTGGTATAATATCTTCATCAGCCATGCTTGGTGTATCACTCTCATTACCAGTTTTATCATTTTTATTTTTATCATTAGTATCATCATTGTCATCACTGTCATCACTGTCATCAAGAATATCTGTGTCACTATCATCTGTTGATTTTACAATTTTTTCTTTTATTTTTTTTGATTTTTTACTATTTTTTTCAGTTTCTTTCGGAAAATCATCCTTGAAATCATGATGGATGTACTCAAAATCCATTGACATTAAATCAGTTGCTTTATTAGGTTCATCCTTTGAATCATCAATATCCATTGACATTGATTCAATTGATTTAACAGATTCATTTTTTGATTCAATTGACCCATTTTTTGATTCATCAGCATAAACATGCTTTTTAGGAAGTGAAAAAAATTCATCAACTTCTGATTTACTCATTCTATTTAACAGTACAACATCGCTATTATTATTTTTATTATTTAAGTAATTATTATTATAATTATGATTATCAATATTTTGTCCGAAATATGAACATGGAAGATTATTGCTTTTTGTTCTATTCTTATTACTATTATTACTTGAATTTGATTTATCAATTTTTGTTATTAAATTTTCTAATTTTAATAAACTTGAATTAACTAGACATTCAGCACCTTCTTGAGTTTCAATTTTTTCTGAATTTTCAAGTACCTCATCTGGTTCTAATTTTGTTTTCTGTTCAACAACAGTTAAACTATCTTTATCTTGTCTTATTGTAAACATTAAACCTTCCATAACAAGATCAGTTATATTTGCTGATTTAGGTGTTATTTGATCAATAAAATTTCCTACGGAATGACTTTTTGATAATGGTGATTGTGTTGGTGTTGATGTTAATTTAAAAAATGGTGATTTAATTGGTGTCCGTTCATTTATTTTAATTGGTGATTTTATTATTTTATCTATTTCATTTGATAAATTTTTAAAATTATTATTATCATTTTGTAATATTAATGGTGGTGGTTTAGTTTTATCACATTTTTTATCTTTTAAATTGTTTTCATTTGTTGATTCAATAATATTTTCTATATTTGTTTGAATATTATTTTTATCAAGTGATGATACAATTGTTTCACATTTTTCATGAGTTTTTTTTTCATCAGGAATGATAAATGTACTGGGTATTGAATTATAATTTGTACCAACAGTACATTTACGTTTATTTAATGATTTTGATTTTTCAATATCACGTTCAATTAAATACTGATATGGCATGTCAACTGTTTCTTGCATGTCATTTAATGGTGATGATAATGATGAATCAATTTCTAATGATATGTCTGATTCACTTTGATCCAACACACATCTTTCAACTAATGGCAAATTATTAAGATTACTACTAATTGTTACTGATGAATTTTTTATTTTATTTTCTTCATTATTTTCTCCAGCTGATATATTTAAATTGTCATTTGATAAATCATCAATACTTGAGTTTGTTGTTGTATCAATGATAATTGTGTCATTTGTTTTTTCACCATAAACAATAAGACCATCAACAAAATCACTACGATTATCATGTCGTAAATCAACAAGTAATATTTTGACAGTTAAAAAAAATTCATTGTGATAAACAGTGGCATTTGGCCTATCAGCAAATTTTAATTTTGCAAATATTTTATCTTGACGATCCCAGGGACGATGATCTGATAAAATAAAAATTAATTTTGGATTATTTACATTATTGTTATTTTGAAAAATAAAAACTTACTGTATGTCACTAATAGATGACGAGTGCCAAATTGTTGTCCTTGTTTTGAAATTGGTTGTGATTTAATAATTCTTCTGATAACTTTCATCAATTCTCTATCATGTTGAAATTTTTTTTTAACATTTCTATTATGTTTTGGATATTTAAATGTAAATTTAAATATTGTTTTTTTATGACATAGCCAGTATGAGCCAGGTACAGCTAATGCTGGATCTTTTTCACGTTTGTTCCAATCAGTTTGGCTAGATGCTCGTACATGTATTCCAGGCATTTTATTTCTGGTTTTAATTCAACAAATAATGGTACCAGTTCAACTTTATTTTTACCCACAGATAAATCTTTTATCAAAAATGTCAAATAATAAAGTACACGTTGACCAATTATAACTTCATTGATAAATACATCATCAATTGTATTCCAGGGTAAAAATTTACTTGTTTCAAAACAAGATAATTGTTTTTTGCCAATTATTTGGATACCAACTGATTCAACAACCAACAATATATCTAAAAACAAAATTGTCATTTTAGTTTTTAAAACAAAACAACATAGTTTTATGGAAAATTATCACATTGATAAATCATTCAAATTACCTCTTTCAACAGTTGACAATACACATTTTAATCTTAATAAAATATAAGATGTAAATAAAAAATAAATTGTTGAATGATAACTTGTTAAATTCCAGAGTAAAAAAATAACAATGATTAGTGCTAAGTCAATATGTAAATTTGTTATTTTTTTATTATTAATTAGTTCAAATTGAACAATTTTACTTTGATGATTTTTTTTAAAACTTTTATCAATACGTTGAGTCAAAGTGATACTGTTGCCATTGACACCCCGATAATTCTTGACTGTTTGATAATTTTTTAGTTCAATATTATCTTCGTCTTCCACTTCGTCAGAATAATTAAATTTTAAAGACATTAATTACAATATCCTCGTCTTTCATTGACGAGATACATTACAAATATATTATTTAAAAAATAATTTTATAATTAATTATTAAATTTGATTATTAAATTTTTGCATCAATCAGTTTCAAATTAATTATGTAACCTTAAATTTTATATTATTTGATGAATGAGGAAACAAAATTAAATTTTATTGTTAATCAATTTTTGATATATTTTTTTATAATTTACTATTTATTTAGACGCCTTAAAAAAAAAAAATCTTATTTTGTGCTTCACTTAAGTTGGCGTCTTTGGCTGATTGTTGGAATCTATGTAATTTTTTTTTTATTTTACATGTAATTTTTTTTCTTTTCTTTTTTTTATTGTTTTTTTTTTTTTTTTTATTTAACTGCACTTGAAGTCTAGGGACTTTTATGTTAATAATTCTCTGCCAGTTTGTGAATTGTGATGCTTCGTGTTGTCGTTGTGGCTAATGTCAGCTGTCAATTGATGATGATGTTTTGTTTTAAAAAAAAAAACAAATTAAACCACAACTTGATAATAAATAGTTAATATATATTAAATTTAATTGTTATTAGATATGAGTGAGTTCAGATATAAACGTAAATTTGAGTAGGAAAATCTTTTCCCAAAAATACGTAAGATTTCAATTGAAATGTCAACACCTTTATTTAACAAAAATGATAAAATAAATCTGAATTACAATTTACAACTGCAGTAAAAATATACATGTAGATTAATTACTGAATCATTGTTGTAAAATCTACTAAATATTCATTATTCTTTTCAGATAAACCATCAGCATCGTAATCATTCAAAAATGTAACAACTGACAATGCCAAAAGTATAAAAGTATCTCTTATATTTAATTTTTTTCATCTTTATAAATACAAACTTTAATAATTGATTCACTCGAAAATCATTTTTAATTATTAAAGATTATTGAGTAATCATTCATATTAACTTTACTAATATAATTAATAATTGATTAATTTCTGTACAATTTTTTTATTCAATCATTGCATTATTATTCACAACAATAAAATTTATTATTTGTGTAAAATAAGTGACTATTCCCATAAACAATAATTTAAACAGCAATTTAATTTTCATAAATCTATATATTTCAAATTACTCGACGAGTATTTTTAAATATAATATTTTATACACATTTTTAATTAATTCATGATGAGGAGCAATATTCATAGATAAAAAAAAAAAAACAAATATACAGTTAAACCATGGAAGATGAATAAAATGACTCAAGTCAATTTCAACATACCTCAAAATTGTTTCTTGTAATTATTTACACATAATTAATTTGAGAAAAAAAAAAAAAAATTACATATGTTTCGATTTTTGTATTTTTTGAAAGACAAAAAGAAGATAATTTTTACTGAAATAACACAGTGAATCACGTTGTTTGAATCATGAGAAAAAAAATAAAACAAAATATTCGAATCAAAGACGAGAGTCTGAAAATAGTTATAAACTTGATAAAAATATTTGAATAATTAAACAATAATTTTATTTATTAATAATAAAAACAAAAGAAAAAAAAATATTTATATTAAACTATTCAGTGACTTGCGTGGTTGTAAATTTTTGTAGTCTTCTTCTACGAAGCACCGCAGCTTCATCATCACCTTCATCGACTTGTGACGTTGAAGTACTTGGTTCATTATTATTTTTATTTGTGCTATTATCATTATTAATATTATTAAATATCTTTGATGAATTATCAGTTGTTGTTGATGATGGTTCTTGACTATTATTATTATTATTATTATTAATTTTATTATCATTGACATTAGGTGTTTGTGCAACTGTTGGTGGCATTGGCATTGGCATTGGAATATTAGCTGTTGCTGCAGCATGTTGATATTGATTCATCATGATAATTGCAGCATCAACAAGTAGCTGTACTCGTTGCAATGTTTGTATTCTTAATTCGACAGCTGATCTTAAATTACCTTCCATCGAGCGTAATTCATCATCACTTAATGATGATAAATTTGGTGGTGGTGTTGGTACTGGTGGCATTGGTACAACTGTTGGAAATGGTGGCGGTGTAAAGAATGGTGGCATTGCATTTAAAGGAAATGGTACACCTGGTTGTCCAATCATTGTACGTATACCATTAATACCACCAATTTGTTCTGGTCTTGGTCCATCTTGATTAATAACATTTGGCATTGGTTGTCCTTGTTGTTGAGCTTGATGGCCTGGTCCATGACCTAATCGTTGACCTTGTTGTTGTTGTTGTTGTGGTTGTGCTGGTTGCTGTTGTCCAGCTTGATTTTGTCCAGTTGTATTTGTTGCTGGTCTTAATATATTTAATCGACATGTTGGACATGTTTGTTGGCGTTGAAACCAAGAACGCAAACATGTTGTATGAAAGATATGATTACATGGTAATTTTTTACTTGCTGATATCATTTCTTCACGACAAATAATACACACATTATCAGCAGCAGCAAGTTCATCAGCTGTTGCATCTGGATAAAATGTATTCATATTTCTTATTGCACGACGTGACATAATGATATCTTGAAATGCTTTTTTAAAGTTTCTCATTGTATAATACATTGGGCGAAATGCAAATAATGGTAGTGTATATAATTTAACCATGACTGTTACAAATGCTACGTACAAAATAACCTGTGTAAAAAGAAAATTAAATATAGTCATTAAAACTTACAAAGAAATAATAATAATAGCATAATAATTGAGCTTACTTTGATAAGACCAATGCCGAGTTCAGTGTATAATAAAAATACTGGTTTATTTTCCCATGGATTTTCACTTTGTAAATCAATCGTATGTAAAATATATTTGACAGCAATGTTTAGTACAACTGTCAATAATATTGCATACTCAAAACCAAATACTAATTGAACTGATGCACCTTTTGATAATGTTGAATTGTATGCATACTCGATCATTGTTAAATTAACAAATGATAATAAAAATAATAACGATGCAACACGTATATGAAATAGCCACGTGATAACTGGACTTCTTTCCATCTATTAATATAAATTAAATTAATAATACAATTATTGTTTTTATGTCATTTTAACACTTACATAATCAACTCTATCTTCAGCAAGCCAATGGAAAGATTTTAAAAACAATAACAGTGTGAATAGTGCAATAAATTTTGGACTGAAATCATCTCTAAAAACAGTGAATGCTAGACAAGTTTCTGTTATAGCATACCAAGCTTTTTCCATTAAATGCTAAAAGACAAAATATAAAAATTAATTTCAATAAATTTATTATTAAATAAAATAATACCTCAAGTTCAGCTGCTCGAAGATTGCCAAAAAATATTTTTCTTAAAAATGTATTTGTCATAAAAACAAGTATCAATCCTTGTAAATAAATAACCTGTTAAATTATTAAAAAATATTATCAAAATATATTTAAAACAAGGTCAGAGTGTCAATATAAAAAATACAAATAAATAAATACTTACAGCCATACTTGGATTTGACTTGGTGATATAAACAACAGATGGATAAAATTGTTTTTTTTGATAATATGCATTACTAATAACAACGCACGTGAGTGCAACACTGATCAGCATTATCACTGCTGCTCGCATTTTAACAATATTATCATTTACTACAAAAAAAAAAACAAAAAAAAAATCCAAATTTAAAGATAAAAAAATATTCAGTATTTGTCAGTTCACAATCATCAAACAAACATACCAATAAATGATTACAAAACAATATTTATTTATTAATAAAATAATAAATTATTATTATTTATATTTTTTTGTTTTTTGTTGTTGTTGTTCTAGAATTTTTCGTTTGATGAACATACGTGAGCCAAGTGGCCACAATTTTACTCTAAAATATAAAAATTTTTTAATTATTAATAAATTATTGCCACGATTTTGGTTTATAAGTTAATAATATTATAGTATTGTTAATAATATAATAACTATTAATCAAAATTATTATTTGTTTTCAATATTTTGACAACTGACGAGGTGGATAGTTATACGCTGACGAGGCACTGGCGCTGCAGTGGTTTTTTTTAAAACTACAAATACTTACGTGTCGTTTGATAAAGCGACCAGCTGCATTAATACTTATCCCTCCTTAATTTATTACTATTAAAATGCAAAAAAGTATTTTAATATTGCTTGATAAATTTCATTAATAATTATTTCATAACAATGATGATATTTTCACTGTATGCTGTCTTGATAGGAGAGTCTCATGCAGAGTATTGATTATTTAATTGATTTATTTCGTAAATTTATTGAGGGTGAAATCATCCCTTTGATTAATTTTTTTTTTACTATCTTGTCTGACTATGTATTTAGTAATACTACTCGTTGATTATACTACTTGTTTAAGAGGTACAGTAGACGCTTTATACATAATTACTATTTTAAAAAAATAAATTTGTAATAGTAATTTTGGAAAATTATTTAAATTATTTTATCGTTAAAGATTTTATTATTTTAAATAAAATATTATTATTTTTATTGAATTCAAAATATTTATTAGTAAGTAAAGCTTATTCAAGCCCAAAATAAAATTGTTTTTCTTATTTTTTGAATGAATTTAAATATAATTAAAGAATTAATTGAAGAAAAAAAAAAATTAATTTTAAAAAACTATTTTAACACTTCCGGTATAAAAATGAATTCAAAAATTATATAAAATAAAGAAAAAATATTATAACATTTCCGGAAAAATGAGTATTAAAAAAGGTATAAATATTTTTTTGCAATCTCATCGAAAATATATATTGTTTTTCTCAGCTATAATTTAAGTTTAAATCTGTGATTCTTATTTTTTTAAATATAAAAAACCACAAACATCTGTGCGTTTCAATAATTATTTTAATCAAAAAAAAAAATTGAAAAATATATAATTAAATTAATATATAATAAGAAATATTTTTGTTATTTAAAAATATAATAATATTTTTGAGCCAGGTTGTCATGTGGGCTGATAGGTGGGTTGGCATTACCAGCGTCAGTTGTCTGTCTGATAATATCAGAAGCCAAATATTTCAACAAGCAATGTACCCCGTATTCCCCTCATCTCAACATCACCTTTTCCATAAAACAGTAATAACACGAAAGAGGAAGAGGAGGTCAAGGGTGAAAATAACAAAAAAAAAAAATAATAAAAATAACAACTAAAGATAAATACAACGAGACAACAATCGACTGACAAATGCGGGCACCAGCAATTAAATACCATTGAATATATATATTTTATTTATTCTGAAAAAAAAAACATAAAACTATCTTTTTAACTTTCAAAATCTTGATACTATTATTACCTTGATCTATGAATATTCAGTAATATTATACTCCACCAAGTTTATCCGCATTTGATCAATCCATAATTCAATTATCTAAATGTCATTATCAGCAATTTTTGTATTCACTTTTTTTTTATTTTACTAAAAGATAATCAATACTATTTATTCTCCACGGCAAATATACAAGGTTTTGAATATATAAAATAAATGAATCCAGTATATACGTGATCTTCCTGAAACCCCAACGCATTTATTTATTTATTTTTTTTTTTCTTTACCTAAACCTATTAGAAGACATAACACACGACCTCGTCGAAGAATCCCAGTTACTCCGTGACGACTCCAAAGTCTGCTTATCTCTTTTTTAATTTTATTTAGTTTCTAGTAAATGGGGTAAAGTAAAAGTGATGATAGAAATAAGCACACTCACCTGATTCATAGTTCACAATTTTATTATTATTTTGTAGTCAGCAATACCTGGCTTCGCCAGAGTTAGGCTTATGCTGATATTTTTTTACCGGAACAAAAGCATATTGATAGAGCTATTTAATAGAATGGAATAGGAATTTGCCCGCTGCCATGAAAAGTTTTAACATCTCGAAAAAATATTTCTAAAATGTAATCAACACAATTGTCTATCTGAAAAGACAGCCCTTTAAACGAAGAACACAACTTTGTTACTTTTAGTTTGGCGAAAAAATAAATAGACGGCCACTCCTTTTTTTACATAGATTATATCTGATAATAGATGAATAAAAATATTTAAAAAAATAAAAAAGACAACATGAAATTATTCTTATTTAAATAATAATAACTTGGCAAAGTGTATGGGGTACTTTGAACAAACACTCTTGTCGAATTGTGAATTGGTCACTTGGATAACTTGAGAATTGAACAAAGAATGACTCGTTTTTTTTGGCCTGTCATGTCTACCTTGACGATATAAAAAAGCAAACCACACTTTGAAAGAACAATGAGTAATGAAAATAATAATAAATAAAAAATAAGAAAATAAATTATGTCAGACATATGAAAAAATAATAATAGCAAAATTTTTGATTATTATCGTTGGGTTTGGAACCTTTTTTTTTCTTTGAAGTTGATCAACATCAGGTAGGTATATTTTGCTCTAGGCTCAATGTATTGCCCAATTTAATTTAAAAAAAAAAAAAAAGCAGCAGTAATTTCGTCATGGTTAGAGATATTTTTTAATAATTTTTTTTTTGATTTATGAAAATGTTAAATAATTAATATTTATTTATAAAATAAAATGTAAAATTTCATTTTAATATAAATTTTATTTGTGGAAGTTTAATGTTGTTTTGGAGCTGGATATTTATGCCACTTGGCAAGCGTTATGTTAAATTTTTTTATGTTTTTTTTTCCTTTCAGTCTAGATCATCTAATGTTACCTACCTGATCCTTGATGAATCCAAAGCCATCTTATACCTTCAAACGATTTGTACGCACACTGGTGTATTTTTTTTTATTTATTCTACGTTCATTCGAGTAGAACATATTTATTTTATGGTCTTCTTCTTTATTTTTTATTATTTTCTGTGAATAAAAATACAAAAGCATGTGTTGAATGATGGTGTGTACGTAATGAATGCACATGTGTGTTGGAATATACAGAAGACTGAAATGAGAGACAACTTAGCAATGTGCCGCAAAGTGGCTAAAAATGTGAGACGAATGGAAAAAATATAAAATAATAATTCTCAGCATGTCTTGAAAATAAAAAATTAAATAAACCAAATAACTTTATGTTGAAAGAGAAAAAAAATATATTTAAAAATTCTAAATCGAAATTAAATATGGATCTATCACAGAATAGATCAATGAGAAATATCCATCATTTTTTTCCAACTTGACTCGTTAAATTTACGTGAATGTAATTTTTGTTTTAAATAATTCAGAGCTTTAATTATCTAGCAAGAAATTTAAATTTAAATATTTAATAATAATATATAAAGAAAATATTAGAAATCATAAATGAAAATAATAATAAAATTAAAATAACAAATAAAAAAAATTATTTAACATGAAATATAAATTATATTTCGATGGCATTTTACAGTCAGTTTGATAATTCATCAATGATGAATGTTATATATTCAATATGTATACAATATCTATTATAATACACAACTATTTACAGTATAAAAACCCAAATCACTGAGTTTTTAATTCGATCATCGTTCAGATATAAATTTATTTTTTAAATTTACTTTTTCATTAGTAATAATTATTGTTGTTGTTATTTTCTATTTTTACATCATCAATTTGTTCGAAATAATTTATAGATTATTTTCAAAGCTAAAAAATATATTTAAATAATAATTTAAATTAAAAGGAAGAACAAATTTACACCGCTCTGTTTAACATTCATCCGCTCAACAAATTTCTTCGTCACACTCATATACTTTTACTTTTTATTTGTCTATCACACTGTCTATATCAAAAAAAAAAAAAAAAACAATTATTTTTCATTTTTTTTTTTGCTCACCATATGCACTTTAAACACAATGAGGAATTTTTATATTTTAATTTTATCCTCTTTATTTTACAAGATTTTTAAAAAAACCATTTTTTATTGTTAAGTCTTTATTTATTTATATTTTTATAATGAAAATTATCAATTCTTTTATCTACTCTACGCGAATCTAGCTGTTTTTTCCATACAACTAAAGGAAGAGTGGTTTTTTTCTTAATCAATTTTTTTTACATTTACTTACGTTAATTTTTTTTAAATTTCTCACTTTTTTTTTTTTTTTTAGTTTTTTTTTGTTTATGATTATTTATTTTCCTTTCTACCACACACATATTACATTTTAAAAAAAAATAGCATGCGTACAGAGTGTGTGTATATAATTTAACTCATTTTTTATTTAAATGTTTTTTTTTTCTTTTTGCGAGGAATATATATTTTAATATTGTTACATACTTATAATTCTACAGTCGGAGAATAAGCGTATAGAAATTTTATCACACTATTTAGACTTGTTAAATGCAGGCTTTTTTTTTTATTTTATTTTTCATCATAGGCATATGATTATTAATTAATTTATCATTTTTATGTAAATTTACATCGTTATTATATCTACCAGGCTCCAATGTCCAAAAAAAAAGTATAAAAAAAATATGTTAATATTGAAATCATTAAAAATCATTAAAAATAAATAAATATCTTATTTTTTTTTCCATATAAATTTGTTCTTCTCAATTTCTACATGTCTGTGCGGCATTTTTTTTTCGTTTCTTTTTCCAAGATGCTCACAAAAACATATAGAAATTTTTCAAGTGGAATAGAAATTTCTATTTTTTGTTTTTCTCAAAGAAATAGAATAAATAGAAATAAAAAAATAAAAAAAAAAAATGCGTTGGGATCTAAATGTATATTTAGCTCCTCCTTCTTTTGCAAACTAGGTAGTTTCAAGTGTATATCTTGGGATCGAGAGAGGTATGAAGATGAGGGTCTGAAACGAGATGGAAAATTGTCCGTCGAAAGATCGATAAATTCAAGTGAGTATATACAGCTTGGCTATATATTTTACAATAATAAAAAAAGAATAAATAAAATATAAAAAAAAAAAAACCGACGGGTGTTCCGTTGGGTTGGCTTTGCACGCCGTTTATCGATCGTTCTTCAGGCAAGTTAAATTTTCGAGAATGAGATATAGAGAAGCTTAAAAGAACCTGCAGGACCAAAACGATATTATAACCATAAGGATATTTCAAATACGTGTTTCATGTTTTTTTTTTTTTTTTTTTTTTCTTCTTTAATTCTTATTTAACCCTCCTCTTATGGTTTTGTTTCACTTCGTAATATTTCAACTTTCATTTTTTCTTTTTTTCTCTTCTTCAACAATACACCATCAGCTACAAAGTCCTTTTTCCATATGTTTTCCATTTATGAAAAAAAGCTACTTGTCTGTCTCATTATTATCCCATTCTTAACATATTTTGCATTGTTCTTCTACGTCATTTTGTCTACATTGCCTATTGTAAACTATTTTGCAAAATTTATATAATTTTTGGTATCCAACTGCTTTTTTTTTCTACTTTATTAATGACAAAACTGTGAATCGATCGGCTTATCTAATCCCTACGTCCCGGGGAATATCACCCTAAAATCCCTGACTGTTGTTGGCCGACGATTGTATAGGCCAGCATAAGAGAGAGACCAACAAAATCGAAATTTATATACATACAGTATGGGGGCTGTTTAATATTGAATAATAGCACATACAAAAAGGGAGTTTAATATTTTTAAATTTACAATAAAATTAATCATCATTATAATAATAATAAATCCAATATTATTTGAAGAATAATCAAGAAAATTTACATTTATTCAGATTATATTTTTGATGTATTGTGTTAATCATTGAATGTTTTAAACTACTCGGCATTTTAAAATAACAAAAAAAAAAAACAATCAAATTCTATTATATTTATTATTTTTTCGTGTCTCTTTTATGTGTAAATGTCTTTATGTTCTTCAAGGATATAACATGCTTTACGAGATAATTGATTTTCACAATAACTTTTTTTTTTTCTCTCCTCTTCTCATGGTTATCATTTATTTTATTTTTTGTCGTGTTAACGCAATATTCATGTACATGCATGTGTTAATGTATGACGTATGTTTGAGTGAAATAAAAAATAAAAAAAATATTAGATTTGTGTAAAGTGAACGTTTATATATATACATAAAACTTTGTACATGCGGCAAATGATGATTAATATATTTAAAAAATAAAAGAAAACCGATTTGAAAAAGAAAATATAAAACACCGTGTGACTGGGTGAGGGGAGGCACAAGGGGAAATGATAGTTGTATAGATCTAAAGATAAAAAAAAGTAGAAAAATTAATATAAAAGAAAAAAAAAGTATAATAAAATTGTGTATAGGACAATATTGAACGGAAAAAATTGGCTCGACTAAAGTCTGGCGCATGTCTAAAGGGTAACAGCAGGGTATAAGCTGCCCAATATTCTGTTGGATAGAATAGACCCTTGGGTTTCAAAATCAGATGTATTATCTATATATATATGCCATTTGTGAATAGCATGGATTGTAACATACGTCTGTAGCAGAATAGCATTGCAGTTAATAAGTGAGATAGATGTATCTTCCATCCAGAGAGAATTCCCTTTAGTGAGGAGGTTTTGGTCACAGAGACCGACGACCAGACGAGATGAGAGACTAGATATCTATATGAAATGAAAGAGGGACTAGAGTATTCCTCTCTGTCCTTATCAACACTATATACATATATGTATCCAACCACACACGAACAAAGAGACCGAGAGAGCAAAGACAGAGAAAGCTTTATGTAATTTTGCGAATTGAGTGAACTGGCAAATGTATGTCGTTTCTGCTATGTACTGTCTGTTGTATGACCAAAGAGAGAGAGAAAGACAAAGTTCATGATGAAAAAGAGGTTGATGGTAATGGCCACGACGGATATGCCCACGGTGTACATGAGAGCATACAAGTACTATGCTACTATGCTACCACCCGACGCGAAACCAACATCAACGAAATAATAAAAAAAAAAAAAAAAATTTCATACAAAACTAAACAAGGGAAGAGGGTTGGGTTAACTGTACATTTGCAAAAATATATTTCACATAGAGTATTATATTATAAAAAAAGACAAATGTAGTTCGTTAAGCAATCGCTCATTAGTCTCTGTGATTTTGAATGATGATCTATATAAAAAAGTTTTTTATGGGTTTTTTTTTTTTGAATTTTTGATTATAAATTATATTGGGTGAAAATATTTTTAGGTAAAATGAAAAATGCATAATGCAGGTTGATATTTGAGTCTGTGTGGGTTAAATTAAAGAGAGCAAAGAGAAACTTGCAGCCGTTAGAACAACGATACGAGTAAAAAGCCCTCCCATGGGTAACACACAAATTCAAAAGCCAGAGTATTTTATACAGTACATATATGTGTTATTCGACCTCTCTAATGTATATGTGTATATTTTTATAACAGACTCCACGCTCCACGTGCGTTTCACATTTTGACGTGGTTGCGGGATTGAAAGCCGGTATATATGTACTCATATACTCACAATCTCTCATACAACTTGCAATTTGAGAGTTGGCTGGGCAAAAAGGGACCGACGTTTTGTTATAATACCAATGACGAAGGGGATAAATAATACTGAAAAAGAGAAAAAATAAAAAACAACCAACGACGACGATGATGATGATGATCATGATGATGATGAAGAAGAGAAACGAATGGAAAAAAAAAAAAAAAAAAAAAAAAATAATTCGTGCTATACGATATTATCTTTTCTCGTGGTTTTATTGTTCGTTGCGGATAAAATGATGCTGACACTGCCATCATCATTTTTTGAAAAGTTTTATTCTAATAATAATGGAGGTTGATGATGAGGATATATTAAAAGTAGACAAAAATTGTAAATAATAAAACAAAAAAAATTTAATAAAAGCAAATAATAAAAAATATAACAATAAATAAAATTTGATGATTAATTATTAATATTATTGGAGCCTGATAGTTGGTTGTTAATTTAAATGTTATGATGATAATAATCCTGAGTTTAAATGTCATATTATTATTATATATTTTATATAAATAATTAAAATTAATTGCCGAATCCTAGCTTCTTGGTAATAATGCACGATATGCTGATGCTTCATAAAAACTATTACCAGAATTATTATTTGGATTATTATTTGTATTTGAGCCATTTGCTGCTGCTCTTGCTGCGGCAGCAACTGCAGCAGCAGCAACTCTCAATGCTTGTAATGATGCTGCACGCTGACGATTAACAGTTGTTGCATACATACTAGATGATGATGATGATGATGATGATGATGAAGGTGATGATGAAGATGATGATGAAGATGGTGCTGCTGATGATATTGATGCTGCAACATCAGATGGTGATGATGGTACAATTGGTGTACGTGATATATTACAATTTAATGATCTACGATATGGATGATGATTTGTTGTATTTCTACGTCTTGTTGTACTTGATACTGGCTCGTTTGGTATTTGAAAATTTCTTAAAAATGCACCAGCTGGACTTGATGCTGTCAATGAACCACCAGAGTTAACATTAACATGTGAATCATCAAACAAATGATGAACTGATTGTTGCAGTTGTTGCTGCTGCTGTTGTGGTTGTTGTTGTTGGTGTTGTTGTTGTTGAATATCATTTGGATTGTGGGAAGAAATAAGAGTAGGATGATGATGTGGATGTGGATGTGGTTTCTTTAAATGTAAATAATACACCTGGTCTTGCATGATGCTGATGGTGTTGTTGTTGTTGTTGTTGTTGCTGTTGCTGTTGTTGTAGTTGTTGTTGTTGTTGATTACTCAGTCTTGTTTTATCATTATCATTATCAATAATAACAGCACTTGTTAAAGAAATATCCTCATCATTATCAACATTTCGTCTATTAATTGTTCTTCTTTGATTTTGTAATAATGTATTTATTGATGCTGATGATGGTGATGATGCTGCCAATGAATCACCAAGTAATATTCTATTATTATGACTATTATTATTACTATTATTATTAATATTATTAATATTACTATTACTATTAATTATTAAGTGATTATTGCTTGTTGCAATTGCAGCCGTACCAGTCGCAACAATTGTTGGTGCTGATGATACATCACCACCACCACTTATTAGATGATTATTACTATTATTATTTTTATTTTTATTTTTAAATAATTGTGATGCTGTATCACGTCTACTTGTTTTTCTACTATTTGATGATGTTACAATTGGTGGTAAATTATTAACAAATTGACTACGTCTTTCACGTTCAGCACGACGATAATATGACGGATGTATCATAAGCAATGGTTCACCACCACCAGGTGGTGGTTTTGCTTGACTTGGTAATTCATATTCTACGCTACAATCAACATGAAGTGGTTGGGCATAATCCTTAAATTTATTTGCTGTTGATGTTATATCATTTTTATATGGACTTGTACCAGGTATAATAATATCTGTGTTATTTGATGGTGAAATTATTGTTTGACCAATGACTGTAACACCAGCTGCTGCTGAAGATGTTCCTGTTGTTCCAGATCCGTTTGATGTGGATGAACGATTTAATGATGGTGCTGGTGTTGCTGATGGCTTGGTGAAAATAGATGTATTTGTTGAATTTAATAATCCACGCTGTTGCTGTTGTTGTTGTTGCTGTTGCTGTTGGTTGATGCTGATGATGATGATGATGTGAATGAAGATGGTAATGATGATGAGGAAGTGGATTTAAACCACTTATTCCATGACTAGCACCCTCAATCATAACTTCTTTTTGATAACATGCAGTTGCCATATTTATTTATTTTTTTTTCTTTATGTTTCTTTACAATAACGAACGTTAAAAAATAAGAAACACCTTGCAAATTAAATTGTCTTGTTTTTTTTTTTTATTTCTCTTGGAAATTTTCGTATATTATTTTGTTTTTTTTTTCTACCCTATTTTTTTTATGGCAGGGATAGTTGCTGATACTTTTGGCAACTAAAAAAAAAGTATCTATTGTTGTTATTTAATTATTTTAAATATTTCAAGTTTAGTCAGCACGAATATAACGGCGACGCCCTTCTGACGACGACTAATGGCCGGCGGCTGCTGGTTTGCGTCACGTTCTCATGCTTTTAAGTTCTCTCTTGCCTCATGAATGCACTGCTGTAATACAACAGAACGATTTAGTTCCCTTTTTTATATATATAATATATATTTTTTCTCATTCGTTTGGTCCTTGGTCGTTCTTTTATTTCATTCCCCTTGTTTTATTATTATTTTTTTTTAACAATAAATATCAGTAACAGCAATAGTAACAACAACGAGTTTCCAGGATGTGGTTTTATTCGTTGATGATTCCACAGTGAATGTGGTTAGATGGTTACTGGTAATGTTGCTGATTCTTCAACAATCTCGGTTTTATGCCAAATCCCAGACTTTTTCGTATCGATTTCGCCTCGTAATTTCGTCCTTGTCCTCGTCGACGTCGTCGTTGTGCCGGAACAAAATGCCACAGAGGGAACAAGTTTGTTTCTTTTTATTTTTTTTTTATATTTCGACTAAAAGAATGAACGGCTTGCAACAAAGGGCATCAAGGGAAAAAGATGGAATAAATTCAAGAAAGATAAAATGCTGACGAGAATTGAAGGGACAGAGCCAACAAGACAACCAAAAGAAATTGGCTTTTTCTTTTTGTTTTCCTTTTTTCTTTTATAATATTTTTATATATATATTATATATAAAAAACGAGAATCAATGGGAATTGTAAGAATTGTGAAGGAAGTATTGAAACGTGGAAAATGTATCGGTTGAGAGTATAGATATCAATGTACAAAGATCGATTTTCTTGCCTTCGACGAGGTGCGGCCACACACTATCAAACCCAGGTCCTGTTACCTTCTCACTCAGTTATATATGACTTTTTTAATTTTTTTTTTTTCCTTTCTTATTATTATTATGATTTTTTTTTTTATCTTTCAGCTGCGCCCCCAAGTTTTTGCCTCTACTCGGTCTCGCCCTTATCGCTCTCGTCTTTTACCTCCTCTTCAGCTTCTTCTTCTTATTATAACTCTTTTTCTTGCTCTCACCTCACACGCCTCCTTATCCAGATTTTTTTTTTATCCCTTTTATTACAGTATATACCTTCGTTAAAAATCTTCCGGCCTTTTTTTACTTTTATTACTGTTTTTTTTTATTTTTTCAAATTTTATCTATCTCACTCTCTTTTGGTAATAATTATATATGAAATTTTGTTTTTTCATAAATTTGAAAGTTGAGAGTAAGAAAAAAAAATAAATTAATTTTACATTTATCAAATTTTTTTTTTTTTTTTTATTATGAAAAATTTATTATAAAAATTTGAAAATAAATAAGGTATATAAATTTACGAGATGTCTTTGCCAGTTCTTGGACCAATATTCGAATTTTTTTTCCAAGACTAGTTTGACTTCTATTTTTTTAGAAAATTGTTTTTTTTTACTTGTCAATTATTCATTTATTAATCTTAATATTTATTTTTAAAATATATAAAATGATTAAATCATTGATAAATAATTTAAATGTATAATTAAACAAGTATATATATAGAGAAGGTTTTGCTTTTCGTTTTTTTTTTTTTTCTTATTTTATTATTAATAAACAAAACAAAAATAAAAAACAATTTATAATCTTGTTAATTCTTTTTTATTTACTCTTTATTTTTATAGTTATTTTTGTTATCCATTTGCGTCATCAATTGACGTTTACGTTAATCACCACATTAAGGCCAATGACAACTATTTCATGAAATTATTATTTTTAATTTTTCATTTCATGTGTCACTTAATCAATATAAAATGACAATAAACATGTGAATACTGTGGCTTTTATGTTTTTTTATTAATTTTAAGTAGTCAATGTTTAGTACCACCCTCACGTCTTTGTCTGCATCAATGATATTTACTTCCCTTATATCATAACTCATTCAAAATATTATTTGTCGTTTTATTAGCATCATATGTACAGACAATATATTATTCAAATTTATTTTAAAAAATACTATTCATCATTTTGAATAAAATTTCTTTTTTTACTAGCGTTGTCTCGCAAGATTAAACACAAATATCCACCCACCCACCTACACGACACATATACACATATTTTTTTTTTTTTTTTCTTTACACAAATACCACTTTAACACTTAATCAATTCAAAAATAACAAAAAAACTCTATCACAATCACTGAATTTTAAATTTCAAAAAAAAACAACAATTAAACGTTGAAAATTAAAAAAAAAAAAGGCACGTTGTTACATTATCCAATGAATTATCAATATTTATCATTGGTTTATCAAATTTTATTTTTTCTCAATTACTTTGTAAATGTAATTAAAAAAAAAATGAAAAAAAATAAAATAAATTTTTTATATATTACATTTTGAATGTTACTAATTGGAGTAGTTTTGTTATTTCTTTAAAAATTGTTAAATTTTAAACAAACAAAATTAATTGATATAAATGAAAAATAAAATTATTGTTTTTTATAAATTTTAAATAATTTTTTTTCAATTATTATTATTATTTTTCTTGGCTATCGACAAACCCGGCGTTTAGTTTGAAAGCCGAGCAGCAACTGAGTTGGTGAGCATTTATGAGTTGGTGTATTGGTGCTGGCAATACTCACCAATGTTGGAAAATATTTCTTCATGTTTGTGTGAGAATAAAATAAGGATAGTATATGTATACCATATGTATTTCTACATAGTGAGTAAGCGAATAAGTTGATTAGTTTTTTGAATAAATGATTCGAAAAAAATTGCAAAAAATCCAAATATTACCAAAGAAAAGTATATCGTCGCATTGAATAGCACAAATTTTTCCCTACAATTTTCATCATTTAAATGATATTTCATTTGAAATTAAAGTCATAATGATGATGATTATATTATTTCACACTTTCACCTATTCAAATGTGCAGCATAAATAATTTTCATTTGATTTTCCCTCAACTCCAGCAGCATAATCATCAAGACTATCATCTTGAGAACCATTTGGACATGAGCCTTTTAATTGACCATCATCCTTGTTGCACATATTGAATTTATTATATATAAAAACTTGATTTTATATACTACGAGACCCCCGGGCCAATGTATATAACTATCTTTATCAAACTCATAAATTTATCATTTTTATTTTTATATTATTTTCTCTTCTCTCCCCAGATTTTGTGCATGAAAACCCAACCCGTAATATTTCACATACACAAATACATTGTATTCTTGCACCCTTCTCTCACTACTGCAAGTCTACAGCAACTACTATTATCATCATCATCCACTACTATATGTATACCACCCATTCGTCTGGCCCCATCCTGATATGTAGTCATGCAGCAATTCACACACAGGCACAATCGAAAATACTATACATGTATAAAATTGCATCAGTTGCAATTGCAATTGACGGCCGTTGCAGCAATGCCATCTCGCTCATTCATAAATCGAATTTCATTGTTAATGATAAGGATAGATATAGACAAATAGATAGATGATAAATTGATGTGTTTTAATGCAAAAAATAAAATGAAAATATTCAAGAGAATTATACAACAACAACTAGGCAAAATTCAAAATTCAAATGATCCTCTATGTACTGCATATATACATAGTTGTCTCTCGACATGCGGCCCCATATAGTCTCGATTCTTTTGTGAGCTGCATTTTCTATATATGTATGTTATGTATGTACATAAGTATGTCGCTCTTCATTGTATGTAATATATATTTGGTATGTGCCTGAGAGCCGTCATCGACGCCAAAAGCACCGTTGGCGTCGTCGGCTGCACCGTCGTCGTGTCAAAACCATCCGGGTGAACATATATTCTTTATTATTTTTTTTCCCCTGATGGTACTGATGGTGGTTCTCTCAACAGCTACATGTACACTTCATACAGAACATATAACTTGGTTCTCGTATTATACAACATCATCTAATGCCTTTTTTTTTTTTGTTGTTATTATTATTATTTTTCATCTTTACCCTCATTTACTGGGTGCTCCTCCCTTATTCCCCTCTCTTGAAATTTTAACGTCTCTCCTGTTCATGTATTAGTCTTTAGAGAGTAAAATTTTGTCTCTACTTTTACACCCCACTTATTTCGTAATCACCGGTTCTTAATATACCCTCCTTTTTCACCCTCTTTTGCCCCCTATTTTACCACCCTAGAACCATTACTAAAATCCCCCCTCACACCCCTGATATGCGCCCTCTTTTTCATGCTTCCGCATATTTACTAATTACAATTAATTTTCATGCACGTCGCCAATAGGTGAATGATTAAATTGCTCGAAGAATATTAATGGTTTTGTTGGAAATTTTTTTTGTTTTGGAAACTTTTTTTTTTTTTGGTAATGAGGTTTTAATACGACTTGAAGATTTTTTGTTGAAGATGGGTGAGTGGGTTGACGGTAAACTTATTTTTGGAATTTCTTTATTAAAAAATGAAAATATCATATGTTTAGACACTTGACATTTTTTTTAAATTTGATTTAAAATTATTTTTGTCAAAATTAGACGAGCTGTTTTTTTTTTTCAATTTTTAATATTGTTATTATCATTATTAATGTATATAGATTTTGTAGAAGGAAATTTTTTGATTAAATTGCTGGTATTTACATAACTGCGAATCTAAATATACACTTGGGAATTTGTAATTAATCAAGCTGTGTTTTTTCTTTTTTTTTAAATTTACATCGTCAATTTTAAGACGGTGGATATATAAAAATATATATAAAATACCTGATGAGATGTATACATTTAAAGAAGATTTATATAAAAAAAAATGCAAAAAAAAGTTGTTTTTTATATATTATTGATTAAATGATTGAGAAAGTTTTAATTGTATATGCGAATTTTTAATGCAATAAGCCAATAACAAAAAAAAAATTGCGTTTTTCCACGAATATATATTTCTACGCATATGCTGGCTATGAAGTTTAATGATGTTAAAATATCATGACATTATTATCAAACACTTGTATATATACGTATACACAATTCAACATGAAAATCAATACTAAATATAAATTCTTGTAATTTTTGTTAAACTGTTGATTAAACAATAATTTACAGATAAATTTTTTCTTTATTTTTGCTTTTAAAAAATGTAGCATTATTTTCTCTTTTTATTTCTGCAATGATTAAACATAAAGCATTGATTAAGGCAAAAAAAGGAAAACAATCGAGTCATTGTTAAAAACATGGACCCGGAAATTGTCGAACAAGTTAAATTTATATACACGCATTGAGTTGAAAAAGAAAGAAATAAATAAATTTCAATACTCCAACCTAATTGATATCCACAAAATAATTCAAATCAATTAAAAAATATAATAGAAACATATTAAATCAAATTTCTATTTCAATTTATCAATGATAATCATAATAAATTTAATTAAACTGCAAAAAAAGCTTGTTAATATGTTTTTATATATATATATATATATAACTACAAAATAGTTTTTTAAGTTAAAAAATTAATAATATTTATAAAAAACAATAAAATTAAAATTCGAAATAATTCACGTAAATAAGTACTCCATAATCGAAACGCTATGAGTTATCGAAATAAATAATTAAATGAAACTCAATGTATACATATATTGCTAAATTTTCCACTTGATTTATCAAAATCAATTATAAAAATAAAACCAAGAATCAATAAATACCTTTTAGTTAACCGATAATTTTAATTACTAAATCAAATTAAATGAAAAAAATTAAATAAAAATTAGCTTCAAATTCCCTATATAATAAAATGATTTCATAACAAAATTTAAATAAAATTATTAAATTTTTGTTCGTTTTCACGATACAGATAGACTTGTGCATATAAAGTTCAATAAAAATACATGAAAAAAATGTATGTATACGTATTACAACCAGCACAAAAAATAGCTGAACAAAAAACAAAATAATACACAGGCAAAAGTATGAGCTATACAACATGAGCGCAAAGCCATACATATTCCGCAACTGAAGCTCCGTATTAGGTATACTAAATCACTTGGGTATTATGTACGGAAAATATATATGAGCAATTTCGCCAAATAAGGACGTCGATTTGGGTCTCACCCCCGTGGATCTTTTTGAAAATTGGCTAGTTGCAAGACCACGTCAAGA